>JABUQX010041028.1:10000-37700 GCA_015478945.1 Trachelipus rathkii | reverse complement strand
AGAGAGATACCCCATGGATCTAAACGTAATTATCGTAATTGAAACGTAAGTAGAATGATAACTATATAATATGACGATTTAACTTTTATAAATAACATCATTAACTCTTAATTGATAGGGATAAGCATAAGATAACTTTTCGCAACTCTCATTAATGCATATTTGACTAATTTTTACACAGAGCAAGAGCAAGAAATAATAATTGTCAAGGACACATGTTCAAGTTCTCTGTAAAAAGGTATCACTGTACACACTGTCTTACATATCAGAGGCGAGAGAGAGTGTCGTTTTTAGTGAACTCCATGTGATCTATATAATAGTTGTATTATATTATTAAAGGAAAAGAAGGAGATAACACGTTCTGTTATTTTTGTGTGTAGGTTTGTAAAATATAAAAATAAACGGTTTAATAGAGGTGTGTCGTACTCTCGCTCTCACAAGGTTGCGGTTCGCGTGAAATGTTCGCAATTTGCTTGCCAATCTGTTTGACTGTTTTAAAACATATTGCGGTGCTGAGATGTCAGGTTGTACCTGTGACAGGCACTGTTGAATCATTCAGAACTGTCGTACTAGGTTTAATGTTATGTATTGAGTTGACAATTTATTTTTGCTTTTCTCGTTGTGAGTCATAAAGGTCTTCATGCTAATATGTCCATTCATATGGTCCGACTGCTAATTCAAAAGAATTTTGTCTAAGTACATGATATAACATGTTATCTTAATCATGTTTTTCATTGTGCGATATATGATTTAGATTATTCAATTTGTTACGATCTAAGTAATAAGATTTTTTATTAAGATCCAAGGTTAACTGCACTAATATATTGTACTGTTATTATAGGTAAAATAAGTAGTTAAGCTGTTAATATGTGTATATAGGCGAGAATCTTACATCTATTTAGAAAAATGAATCCTTATATATAAGATTATCTATATAAATGTACTTAGTAATTTGTGCAACATCTCGTATATAGTTGATCACACGATATGCTTGGTAAATTTGGTTGAGAGTATATTTTCATCGTTGTCAGTTGTTATATTTGTTTGATTCTATATTCCTGTGCAGCGTTTGTCTGTATTGCGATTATGTTCGCGAATATATATTTGTGCTAAGTTATTAATAAATGCAATCTTCTGAGACGTTCTCTCTATCTCATCTCTCTGCTTTTTCTAATATATATATATAGAAGTGATATTTCTTATATAATTTGTTGTACTGTAGGAGTAATTATCGTATTATTAGTTAGAATTATTAGCTATTTACGGCATATATTTTAGATAGATTTGGGATAGCGTATTAATTATAGGAAGGTTGGTACATATGTGGGATGTATTAATATAAGTATGGAGATTACTTGATTATAATATCATAATATTATATGTGTATGTAAATTATATATTTAGTTTGATAGATAGCTTATGGAAATGGTCTAAAATTGGGTTGAACCCTTACGTCTTGACATTGTATGCTCAGCTCAATAGGTGTTTCCTCTTGGAGTTTACCACTATACAATGTATGGGTTAAACCCTTTAGAACTATTTTATCAAATATATTACATACACTATATTGTTGCACGTGTTATTGCATCAAAATAATTTGAACCCTATCATATGTTACGATAAATATTACCAACGCGTGTTTTGACCCATGAACGGATAGTATAAGACGGGGAGCCGGCGTCGAGGTTTAGGTGATCAAAGACAGCCCTTACTCCTCTTAGAAGCTAAGCATTTCAGGGTATATAATGAATTGGGTATTTACTCTTTTAGCTAATCGTTTGTGTCAATAGATAGTTCATAAACTCTTGGAGTATCATCTTACTAATAGGGATAAGGTGATTCCATAAACCACTTGGAAACATTTCAATATGCATATAAATTTGTGTTAGTCGTTTATTGCATGACAATAATAACTTTTGAAAATTATAATAATATATATTAAGTATATATATAATATATATATATATACAACTATATATATATATTATATATATTATATATATTATAATATATATATATATATCATATCATATACTATAATTATATTAATATAATATATATATATATATATAATATATATAATATATTATATTAATATATATTTATATAATATATAATTAATAATGATAAGGTTAGTGATCGTTAGTATCGTAGAAGCGTATTGTTTTTAGCATAGAGTCATTGGCATGATAAAATGTGGTCGTTTCAACTATGTTGTATGTATATTCTCACGATCAATGTGTTTGATTAACTCTGATAAGCATGGAAATGTGTGTTTATTGTAGAATTACGTATATTGGTAAATGTATTAATTATTTCAGATCATTCATATATGAAGATGTCAATAGTCACAAAAAATCGAGCATTATTATGACACCAATCTACTGTTTTAGCGTTAACGAGGCTGTGAAGGCCGCTCCGAGATGCGGTGAGATTTATATAGCTAGATATTATGGGGATGGTCCAAATTGCATTAAAAAGTGGCCGTATATATGCAGTCAGCAGTATATGGTATTTACGGCGCTTATCAATAGATGGAAATATTTTGATCTCAAAAGTATGGGTCTTATATATATCCACTCAAGGCTATAATCACTGGGGGGACCCACGTTCCTGTTGACTTTCATTTCATCACTAATTAAAAGCTTCCATTACCTTTCGAGCCAACAAATATTAATTATAATATATATATATTAATTAATATATATAATATATATATATATTTATTATAATCTATTAATATTAATATTAATATAATTATAATTATTATATATATATTAATATATATATATGATATTATAATATATTAATGATTATAAATATATATATAATATATATTAATAATATATTAGTAATATATATTTAATTATATATATAATATATATATTGAGAAGAGTAAGAAGATGAGAGAGGAGTAGAGTGAGTAATTACAACTTTAATATGTCCAGAGACAATAATACTGTTATAAAATTAATCCAAATTTGGTATTTGACTTAATTAATGCGGGGAATTAAGCATATCAATAGTCACAAACAACGGACATTTATATGACGCCATTTGATAGTGAAGATTGCTTAATGAATCAATTACTATAGGACTTAAAGTGTGTGACCAGGATAAAAAGTGGGCTACCTCATGTTATGTATGTTAGGCATAACCTGTGTAGGCTCTCAATTGGAAATTAAGGAGAATGAGGTCACTGCTAATAATATGTATGACCTTTTTGCCATTTCACCTCTTGTTTAGGAGATGAATCTAATAGATTCACACTCTTCTGGTTAGCATACTTTTTTGCAATGACCGATTTCGTAGGTATAATTATATACACATCAATATACAATAGGAAATATAATAAAAATATCCTTAAATTTTACTATCTGACTATTGGAGAACTCAGTAACTATATATATATTATTGGATATAGCTTACCTACTGTACTGACCCTCCCATAAAATGGGCACTAATAATTGTAAGACGAGTCAAGGGATTGAAGGTAGTTATTGTGAGGAGTAATTAAAAGTAGCAATCCTATAATATCAAAAGCATTTTATTTCTTGTTCTTACACCAACCACATGTTGATTGAGCTCAGGGAGATGAATCTGAATGATATTTGTAGCGTGATTATTCTCACTTGTACAAAAAATAATGAATACTGTACTCTTGTTTCACAAGATTTATAAGGGATGGACACTTCTCTAATAAAGGACTATAAAGTTTAGTTATTTTTTAATCGTGGACAGGCATTCGTGGTTTTGAAAAGTTTATTTCTGCTATTTGAGAAACGGCATTAAAATGTATTATATATTGAAGTATAATTCTGTTATTGTAAGAATTTATGCTCCAATGTATATAGACAAGCATGAATAGGGGGTGAGCTGTTTTTATTGAACTCTATATATCAAATTAGTATATTTGATAAGCAGTTTTATACTTCACATATGACTATAATTATAGTTGATTTCCCTCTGTTCTTACTGGTATACTTATACATTTAATAGCCTTATCATGAAAGCTAGCAATAGGACGAAGTATAGATAAGCTTTCTGTATGCTAATTAAAATTAAAGCATTATGGAAAGGATCATAGTTTAATATTTGTGATGTATCTAAAAGGTCTGTTGTCCGATTTCTATACTTGGAATCGAGGCTTTGCGTTTTATCATAAACTTATTTGGCATTTTTTGAGGTGTGACAGTCCAGGATTATAAGTCTCAGATAAATCATTCTTGATCCTCGTCAAGAAATATGCAAGGTGCACAACGATTATTGCACTCCAGGAGAGAATCAAAATTGTTCATCTCAATTCTTCTGCTGACTCTCATATCAAATCATTGTCGCTCTGCCTCTCTTGCATATTATAGCTAGGATTAATGGAAAATTTCGACAATAATATGGATAGAACTGGACAATATCTGGCGATTTCAAATATTAGAACTTAAATTTTTCAAGAATCAAGTTGACGCAATAAATCAAGGAAGAGTATTTTATTGGGCTATTATATAATCGATAATCTGACCTTGTAAACGATTAAAATTTGTTAGGGATCAGCTTTACACTTGGATGTTGAAGAAATTGCAATCGGCTGCCATTCTTCTACGAAAGTTTGTAGGGAAATTTGGAAAACCAATAAGAGCAGATGGGAAACTACTCTCGACCATCTCGTGTGAATACGAGCTACTGACGATCCATAGTACAGGCTTGGATTCATTCATGAGCCTAAAAATTCCATTTCCTCGATACTCACTTGTGGACTTCTTCCGCCGAAATCTTGGGGGCAGTCAGTGGACGAACAACGGTGAGATGTTTAACCAGGACATTCTGTAGCTCTATGTGAAATCCGGTACAAGGAAGGTCGCACCTTCTTGTGATAGGCTGATTGACTTGTGGGTCACGAAAAGGGACTTTACTAGAAGGTAATTCCGTCGGAAATCAATGCATCTATATTTCAAAGGTGGAGTTTTAAAAATAATAGTAGCTCAATTTGTAAATTTATTTAATACAGTTTATTTAAAAATTAAATATGCTATCATCAGAAAGCTATGCGGGTTGGCCTGAAACAGAAAAAACTGAAAACTACTTGAAGATCAGCGACAAAAAATAGTCTACATTTACCTCATCTTCAAGTTTGTGGGACAAAGTTTTTTTTGATAATTTTGTCACCGCAGTGTAATCAAATATATGAAATTTCACATGCATATGTACATGGGACCCTCCACAATTATACAGTAAATGATACGAAAAATTTTTACTGTTCTAGTTCGAAAAAGAAAAAGTTGAATGTTTTTGCCGTCCTTGATCTAAAAAACGGTCTCTGTGTAGCGAACGCATAATAATCTAAAACGCCTAAAAAAGTACTATCCTCCATCAAACAGTCGTTTCCAAATGGATTTTAAGTTTAGCGACATCATCCTGTATCCGAAATCGAAATCATTTGAGGAAGACCTTAACTGAAATCAAAAATACAATGGTATTCGGACAAATACAAACAAGCCTGAAATCCGCAAACTTCAGAAGAACACAAGTAAAAACATCTGGAACATTTAAACTTTTTGTTTACTACTCTGTTAGTCATGTAAATTATAATTGGATTAACTCGCCACTGTACGAGGTTTGCAACCAAGATCAAAACAATGATTGGTTAATATAAGAGAGTCGAGGGGCAAAAGTATTACATATTTTTCACAAAATAATAAACGTGTACATCGATATGGATCGTAATCCGTTGTGCATTTGCTCTTGTTCTGAAAGAAAAGTGTTTTTGGTCTTATTTCTAAAAGAGACTTGAACTGCAAGGAAAGTCTATAGGAGAAAATTGTAAACAAAGGTCATCTATTTTTAACACGAAGATCATTTGATTTAGCAACAATTTTAAATGTCGAAATTTTGAATGGAGTATTATAAAAATAAAACTAATTTTGTTTCCTGCAAGAATTTTTTTTATTTCTTTTGTTTGTTTTTTTGTTTTCTCTACTTGAACAGACTAATGATAGAATTCAGATAAGACATGTTGATAAATTGCAAAATATTATTCACATTTCTGATATTTGATATTAAATTTCTTACCCTGTACACACACACCCACAAAACTATTATTATTATTTTATTATTATTAATTATTCACATTATTATTATTTCATTTAATTGGATTATTATTATTATCTATTATATTTTTATTTCTCTATTATTATTATAATATTAATTTTGATTAATTAATATTATTATTATTATATGATGTTATCATATTTGTGTATCTATTATTGATGTTATTGTGATATATTATTTTATTATTTTATATTATTGATTAAATTATGATTATACGTGAGTATCTTATTAATATATTTATTATATTATTTATTAGGGATATGACCCTGTAGAAAAAAAAATATTTTTGCTACAGAGTTACTATTCTAAAAAAAAAAAAAATTGTTGTAAAAACAAGTTCCATTATTAATAGCAATTTGTAAACATTCTTTGGAAAAGGTTTTGGTGTATCATTTTTTATTTTATTTTATTTTTATTTTTTAATTGGATTATGAAGAGGGATAATAATAGAAAAATAAAATATTTCTTGAAGAAGTTGAGTTTTTAATAATTGAAAAGAAAATATATATACTATATACCCAAAGCATATTATACATATTATATCTATATATATTATATCACTATATCATATAATATAAATATACTATATATATAATCACTGCTATAATATCTAATCTCAGGTAGATGGTATGCGTATAGTAGATATTATTAGCTTATATATTAAGTGAATATTATATATATTACTATAGTATAGCGCGTAGTATAATAATATTATTAAGTGGAGAACAATGGCTAATTTTAGTTATCACTAGTTTAAAGAATGGGATAGACTGGTGGAAATGATCTAGTATAGTAGAGATGAGAGTGACGATGTACAAGGCTTTTAGATCGGAAAGGAGGAAATCTAATGTAGGGAATTGGATTAAGAAGATTAGATGTTTTTTTAGAGGAGTGTCAAAACTCTGTTAGGATATGTGTCCAGGGACTTTAGATAGGACTTTACGTAATATATGTCGTAGTGATAGTGATGGTGATCGCAGAAAATAGGAATTTGAGGGTGTAACGATAGTGAGTATTATTCGATATATATCAGAATGAGAAGGAGTGAAGTGGAAGTACATATAATTAGAGCGTCCTTTTACAGAACACAATGACTAATGGATCGACAGATTTTAAGATTAAAGATTTATGATACTTCCAAGCCTTTCTTATTAAGATATATTTGTATAATTTTTAAATTACATGGTAACAATTTATGACTGACAAATATTTGAGAATGGGAGGCCCAATAGTAGAGCTCGGTGTTACTTTAAGGGAAACGTACTAGGGTGATAATGAGAGCACTCCTCTATGACTAGATTTCAAGTCACTATAAAATAATAAGTTATTTTAAAATATATAACATGTATATATGTATATATAGTATATATAAATAAATACTCAAATCAGGTGCAACACGCTATCTATGTTGTTAAACACTTCGTGAGAGTAAGAGTGAAGAAGATAGTAAGATGATAAGAGATGTAAGGAGAGAGAAAGAGAGAGATAGTAGAGTGAGAATGGAGAGATAGAGAGAGTAGAGAGAAGAGTGTAGAAGGAGTGAGAGTAGTAGAAGCATAAATAAACATTATTATATAAAAAATTTTACGTAATTTAAATTATAGATATAGTGAATCTAACTTGTAAATCTTGCTTGTCTTGACTAGTTAGAGTAAAGATGTTCAGCTTTAAGCAGTGGTAGGAAGTTATGTGTGCTGTCAGCAAGAATAGAAGAGTGAAAGGAAGAACAAGATAGTGAATGTAGTAGATTATATATTTTGAAATAATGATATGAATAATGTATGATGATAAAGAAAAGGATACAGAAAGATTATTGCATTTTTACAGAAATAATAATAATATATAATAATAGATATATAAATATATTAAATATATTAAATAATTAATATAATTATATAATATAATTAAATAATAATAAATAATAATAATATAATAAATTATAATTATTAAATACTTTAATTGTATATCGATATTAAGTATAGTAATATTGATATATAGTGATTTATAGATCGATATATATTCCTCGAAATAAATATATTAATAAAGAGAGGGGTCAAATCCTTTAAAAGCAGCGTCCCTGTGGCGAATATAAGAGAACTAGCAAAATTAAATCATAAAGGTGATTATGTAGTAGTTATTTTGATGGGATAAAGTATATATGTAGTAATGTTGCTTCATATACTCAATGTCATAGATATTAAATCTTATGGTTATATTGCATTTTTATAAACTCTTAAGAGTCTGTAATGTTTTGTGTACTAACACAAAGTGGATATATCTAAATGTAATATATTCAGCTGTATAGATAGAGTTTCTTTTATTCTTGCAGAGAATTGACATGTATATATTAATATGCTTAATCGTCACAAGATTAACTAAATATAAAATAATCTGATAAATTCATATTACAAGAATACAAAATGATGAATATGGATAGAAATTAGTATAGTGAGATATCACTTCAAAATGCAAAAAGGATTATACTATTGGTGCTAAAGTTAATTTTGTTTAAGACTGTGAATCAATGATATAAGTAGAATAGTAAATTTTGTAAATTAAGTATTAAATGTAGTAGTGCGCTAGTAATGTTCATGGGAGGTAATGGACACCTCAGAGATCTAGAAAAAGGAGCAATTTGTACTGATAGTTTGAACAATTATTTTATTATTTTACACATACAACTTAAGGTGATTGTAATGTTAATTTCAAGATATCTTAGAAGGACGAAAAGAAGAAAAACTAGAATATGTATAGCGAATATACTCTAATAAAATTCGTATGAAGTAGTGTTGTTATGATAGATTAGTAAGTAAAACTTAATGGTCTAGGATGTAAAGTTAAATGGATTTATTAAAAGCAGTATCTTCATGCTTTTAGTTTGTCAAGATTGGATCGACACGGGCGCTCCTAGTCCGTTCTCATGAGGTTAGTGAACTTTTGATAAGAAGAAACTTCACAGATATATTTCAATGGAGCAAACCAGATTCTACACTTTTTATTTATATTTTAACGATAAAATAGCTTTTCTGTTTATATTTAGTTTCATAACACTTGTACAATCATACACAAACTTTGGCTAAAACTGAAGGTGGTAAGATTCTTTTTCTTGTCGTAGCTTCCATAGCTAGCCAGTATTTTCATATATAATCATAGTGGCATGGTTGAATAATTCAGAATCAAAGGAATTAGATAATATATAGTAAGACCTCGAATGCTGCAGAACTTTTTATTATTGAGAAAAATATAATTAAACCTGCACAAACCTCATCACCGAGGCAACTCAGAAGTGTTGGGATGAGGAATGAACGAGGAACAATTGTTTGTCTTTTGTTTACTCCAACATCTCCGGGAAAAGTATATATTTTTTCACTTTGGAGGTTGCTTTTTAAAAGATGATGCTCAAGTTTTGTTTGTAGCTTGTCGGGAATCAAAAAGATATTTGATATATGTTATTTACGATTGGACGGAAAAAAAGAGTTCTCTAAAGTCGATCACATCGTAAGATAAATTATTAAGTATGATTCTAGGGATAGCAACTATGAGCGCTAAGCGAAGCCGAGATTTGTGAGATTTGAGAAGCAAAGAATTAATTAATGAAGACAGCGTTCTTGCTTGGCCAAAGCAGAAAATAACCTTGGTTTGATAGTACATAGGGTTATGATTCAAGGAAAATCAAGAGTTATGACCGAAGTCGACAGTTGCAGATACCGGATGTGATACATAATATAAATAAACTTTTCGTCGACCGTTAGGAGGTAGATTTTTCTTTTACCACGGTGATCAGTATGAAGAGATTTGATCAGCGAACACAGAGATAATAGAATAACCTGTGTTCGAGATAGAACGATAACGTGTTGCAATACTATAAATAATGTAATTAATAGAATATATTAGGTATTTTCTATTAGAATATATATTGACTCATTGACTCAAGGGAGTTACAAGGAATTATCCAGATAATGAAATTGCAAATCAATATATATTAATATAATATTCTAATATATTAATAATATATATATAATATTTAATTATATAATATATAATATTAATATTAATAAGTATAATATTAATATATATTAATAATATATATATATGATATATTATAATTTATAACTATATATTTATATATTATATAATATTATATATCATATTAAATATATAATTATATTATAATTAATATATATATAATATATACCTATATAATTTAATATAGTTAAATTCTTTTAACGGTTAGCGTATGCACTTTTTTCTTACTATACACAAATGGGGGTAAGGTGGTAACATGCATCGGAAAAGAAAAAGCAGTAGAAGATATAATAGATAAAAGTATCTGAAAAGTAATGCCCATATATAGTAAGTAACTTACGTTCGAGTCTCATACTATAAAAATCCACCCTAGAGTTATACGGGGGACTATATAGATATATATATCATAATATATGGGCGATATGTAGAAAGCCTCTAGTAATGGTAGATCAGTTCAAGATGTATAGGTTTATTACCCTTGGCCAAGTGGGCCACAAGCCGATTAAAACCTCATCACAAAATCATCCACTATAGCCATTCTCTCCTAATATGTGCTACTTATATTCTTCATAGCCTCTTCAACCTCACATCTTCTCATTCTTCTCAGACATTCTGATTAACTGACATACATACCTTTTTCTTAGTCTCTACTAGCGGTCTCGGATATCCAACACTCACCAATATCCATCTTCAGCTTATCAAAAACGATACTTATCATTCATTATACTACTTGTACATTAGACAATAACCAATTACTCAACATATCATTATATTTATTATCTATTCGTATACCGCTTTTTCACCTTGTTTACTGTAGAAGCGACATTTAATTCCTAATTTATATCATAATTTTTTCTCTCACACTGCTCAGACCAAATATTGAAATTTATGAAAAATTGAACTTTTAAGATTTATAACTCTTTCTTATTTATCCTTAAATCTATTCATTCTTAGCTCCTTCTAATCCTACTCAACCCACGTGACAATCTGGAAAATTTAAGTCTGGAAATAACGTGGACTACTCGAGAGAATCATAGTTGCCCAGGTGTCTTGCTGTGGGAGGCTGCAGGTTATTCTGTGGTAATGGAGATGGACTGTGCATACCTTTTCTTCACATCAGTAGAGTGAAAATGTGAGAAGATAATTAAACTATATGTAATTTAATTTTCAACATTATATAGATGATATAAGCATCTTTTTTTATTATTTTTATATTATTTTTATTATTTTTTTTTTGTATCTATTACTCACATAAACTATACTAACTACTCTTTTCATTCCTTCATTTATATATCTATATATACATATAATAGTATATATAGACAGTATTACTTCTATTTACTCTGTCTTGGTCTTTATATATATAAATTTACTATGTATTTTGTTTCTTTATGTTTTTGTATATATCGTTATCTACGGAATACCACTAGCGGAGAACTTCTATATATAGAGGTACCTGAGCGCATTCCTCTTTCTATCAAAATGCGACTCTTCGGATGAGGGACGGTTCACAGATTGTCTTTTCGGAGAGGCATCCTAGAAAATAAACCTTTTACAAGTATCTATATATAATAATATATACATATATAAATAATAGTATATATATTTTAGTAATATTTTATATATATATATGTCTATTATATATCTATAATACAATATATATATATCGGATGTATATATAATATTATATAATACCAGTAAATAAATATAAATTCTTATATACTTATAGATATAATATTTGTTTATAAGATATCATTGATAATCTTTTTTTCTTACCTGAGATTTATATAATTGGGTTTAAATATCTAAACTCATATCTCAACACTCAATTAGATGCAGGGAAAAGGGATACATTGGCTGAGATCAATCTTGCTAACTTGTTTATAGTTGGGAAAATGAAAAAATTACAAATAAATTGAAATATAAACGTTAAACATAGATATATCACTCGAAATTACCATGTGCGAGCGACTGAATACATTCTTTGAGTGGTAAAGTCCTTTGTGAGTGAAATTTAGGGTTAGGAGACTAATTGTTCAAAAAAAAATATATAAATGACAACATAACATATAATAAAATAATAAAATATTAGGCTATATTGTTTATTTTTAGGGGCATGGGACTCGTATAAGTATTTAGTTAATATTTTATTCGTAAGGTGATTCACGCATTGTATACGGGCTCGCTGCATGATGTGGTTAACAAGTGAGGGGGGAACGTTTTTACCTATACCTTCGTCAAGGGGTATGAGCGAGGAGGTACGTAAGAGGAACTATTCCGCTTGATATATCTTCTCACGCAATCACTTTCAATAATTTAAATATATAAAATCATTTATATGTATATAGTATTTTTTATTTCTTTGTATATTTAAAAAATTATATCTTAATGAATATCCCTCTTTATCTAGCTCCATAAATTTTCTAAGATTGAATTTGTTGTAGTTGAACAATATGAATCAAACTTACTTTAATCATAAAACAATACATCAAGATCAGATATAAGTGATTTAATTTGGTATTCACATATTATACTATTAATTAGATTATATATCTTTATCAAACTCATGGACAAAACATTATATATTCCTTTTCTTATAATTATAATTATTATTCTAAATTACGTATATTATATAAAAAATATTGGTACTAGCACTATGTATACATCCCTATTATGTATCTTTTATAATTGCTAGGCATGACTAGTCATATTATTAAATTATTTTTTACTTTCGATATAAAATTACTGATGTCGTAGCTATAGGATCTAGATAGTAAGTATATAGTATTTCAATATAGTCATTATATATATATTTAGTGAGTGTACAGAGGCCTCCACATCCGGCATACCGCATTTCGCGGAACATCCGCACTTAAACTTTGACCCAATCCGCATCCGGCATCCGATATCCTCGTCATTTTCAGTATCCGCATCGCCATCCGCATCAGAGAATACTGAGGATGTTGCGGATGTTTTCCACATTTGATTAAATGCATATAAATAAATTATTTTTGGCATCTTCTTATCATGGGATGTTGTATGGGATATCAATTCGTAATATCTTGGGAGTTTTCGATTTCTGGATATATATATAATACCTATTGAGAGGGTAATATTTTTATAGTTAGTATATAGTTTTATGGAATTATGTAATTATACTATATGATAACTATATATTAACTAGATATACTATATATATATATATAGTATATAGTCATATATGATATATATAATATATATTATGATATATTATACTATATATAATATTATTATTAATTATCTTATATATATACGGTTCTATATTATATACTTATATATATAATATATATGTTATAATATATTATATTTATTATATATTTAACTATATATAAAAATTATTTTACCTAATATTAATATTTATTAATACTATATATTAGTATTATTATATATTATGATATATATCTACTATTATAATATATATATAGTATATATATATATTTATTATATATATATAATATATATATATATATATAATATATATATACTATATATATTATATATTATATATATATTTATATATTTATATATATATACTATCTAATATATTATTCTATATATATATAGTATATATATATTATATATATTATATATTAATATATGGCGTTTTTCCAGGCACTTTGATCGGGTCGATTGTGGGGCCTTTAATCGCTTCTACGCTAGCTATAATTGGAATGACTGGCTTTTGACTCTGTTGACGCTTCGGCGTTCTGCCGATAGATGGGAGAGCTGTTAATCGTTGATGGTAGAGGCAGAGGTTGGGCACTTCCTGTGCGCTTCTGACTAAAGTCTTTCTCTCCTCATAATCCCATGGGTTCGACCGTGCTTGCTCTCTGGTCCTTTCAGGCATGATGACAGGGCCATTCGTGGGTGGGAAAAATTGCTCGTTTCTTCTATCATTCTTGCTAAATTTTCATTCAGCTAGAAAGATCCATTGCAGGGATAGCTCTGTCGACAAAGCGGGCTTCTAATCTTAAGCGAGGAATGTTGCGCTAACCTCCTCTGATCTCTACTGATTAAATCTTTTCTGGCCTCTGTTTGCCAAAAACATCTCTAACCAACCTTCTGTAATATGGTGCCTTCCTCCTCTCTATTGGCGGCTTCTGTTGTTTGTTGCTAAATCTCCCAGACTGAAAAGGAAAATCTCTTCGGCTTCCTATTTCCGTCTAACTCACCCTTGCTCGGATTCTGGGCATACTTTGCCTGGCCTCCTCCTCGCTCCTCCTCCCTACCTCCTCGCTCCTCCTCTCCTGGCCTACTCTCTCCTTCTTGCCTTCTTCTCTCAGTGTTTCTATGCCGATTGGCCTTTGATTACATTTGATTGTTGGTGGGCATGGCTGGGCCTGAAAATTTTGAACTTGGAAGGCGGCGTTGGCCCGGATGGTCATTGCCTCTCAGAGTTTTGATGCGAGTGGTGCTTTCTCGTGCTGCCACCTCTCAATTCAACTATATTCTCTATGTCTCAATACTAATCGATCTTTCCCTCAGTGTTGGAAGCACGAAACATGTCCAACATGTTCTGAAAAAGGAAGCAGCTCGGAAGTTCTTTCTAACTATGCCTATAGCTCTCACCTTGTATCTATCTAAAGGATCTTTTGAAACACCTTCTCAACTCTTCTTTCTAGATTCATCCTGGAGTCTCATGTCGACTTCTTTCCGATCGGCCAGTATGGCTTTCGGAGCCTGAGGTCTATCTGGTCGATATAATTTTCTATCTAACTGATATTATGGTTTTCCGTCCCTTAGGAACTACGGGATGACTTGCGTGGTGGCGCTTGACTATCCAAGGGCATTTTGACCGGGTATGGCAGGCGCGTCACTGCTCCAAGCTCCCCTCCTTTGGGTTCCTCCTTCGTTTTGCTGCTTACTGATGTCTAGTTTTCTTTCAATCGCTCAATATTCGGCTGTTGTTAATGGGGCGATTTCTTCTTCTGTCAAATGTGGTGTTCCTCAAGGTTCTGTTCTTATACCTCTGTCTTATTCCCTACTTTTCATTAAGATGATTCAGCCCTGCTAACACATTCCTAACTCTAATCACTCGTATGCCGATGACTCGCCTTCATTCTTCAACTCATTTCAATTCTGCTCCTCTTCTTACTTTCTAGATTGCTCTCGTCTTAAACTTTCAGATCTATCTCGCTGATCTGGATAGAATGTCCGGGTGGGGTCGTCTCAACCTTGTGAATTCATATTTTAACACCAATTTCTTACAAATTCCCCTCTCTAGACACTTCTAACTTTCCGTATCCCTTTCAACGGTTTCCTCGTCTCATCCTGTTGACAATGATAGACATCTGGCTTAAATAAACAAAAAAATGTCCTGTTAACCTCACATCACTATGTTTGCTAGGCGGCCTCAAAGAAAACTGGGAGTTCTGCTTTAGGCGGACCGAGACTTTTTTCCTCTTCTCAGTTGCTCAGCTTACAGGGCCCTCGAACTTGGGTATGGAGTAATCTGTTCAAATATCAGGGGGGGGGTCTGGTTTCAGCCCGCTTTGATTAGGGTAGGCAAAGGGCAATAGGCTTTAAAGTACTGTTTCTGCACTGTTTCCAGTTCACTTTGATTCTTCTCTTTACAAGCGCGAATGTGGTGCTTTTCTTTTTCTATAGGTCCCGCGCGGACAGGTGCTCGAGGGAAGCTTTTTTTGTCGCGTAACCACCACCTTACAAGCCCTCGTAGCACAAGGGGTTGCTGCTGTCGGCGCATGAAGTTTGTGCTCGATATTGGCACTCCAGGCTTGTTTCGCTGCGGTGCTTCCTTCTTTTTCTGCCGCCACATCTTTTCAGAGGAATTCTCTTCCATCTGTCTGTGTGTTTCCTGCTGATTCTTAATCTCTCTCCTTTAAAGTTCCTGCGTCTGTGTCATGCTGCGTAGTTTGTGTTAGTTGAAATGAATACAAGACACCCCTCCTTGAGATAGGGCATCGCCCGCATGAGTGGTGTCGACCACTGTAAATATATATATTATATATATTTATATTATATATATATATATTATATATTATATATATAGTAGATTAATATATATTATAATAATATATATATATCTTATATATATGATATATTATAGTATATATATTATAATTATTATTCATATATATACAGTATATTTTCAGTATATACTATAATTAATTATTGTACTATATATATTATATTACTATGAAGTTATAAGAATCCATATATATATCGTTATTCTACTCCGCAGTGTATTGAATTGTGTTTGTATATATAGTATACTTATATATAACTTTTTTAATTCCTTATCTTCAATGAGTAAACATCCGCATCCGCAAATCCGCATACCCGCATCTCAGTGCTCACTTTAAGATGTCGCATCGCGCTATACGCTATTCCGATACTCATCTTCGATTTTGTAATGAGTACCGATGCGCTATCGGCATCCGCAATATCATGTCAAATGTTTGGGACATTACCGGTCATCCCTAATGATAATAATATATAGGCATATTCATCAGATTATTAGATATAAGCCAAGCTACGGTAGTGTAGTAGGGCGATTATATTACGTATATCTATATATAATGTTCTGAGAGATGTATCGATATATAGCTATAGTATATGCGTGATGTATATATGCTGTCATTTATATAGTAGTATATAGAGGTAGTAGGTATATACTGATAGATATATATATTAGTAGATGTATTTGATTATATATATATATCTTAGTATATTATATATATGTTCTTATACGAGCAGCTGGGTTAGAATTAAACTGGAAGTTCACGTATTGCTCAGTTATATTGTTATATGGTAGCCGTCTGTCGGGTCAGCGATTGTGAGTGGCGTGGGTAAAAGAAAACTGCTCTGATTCTAATACTTTCATATGATCTATTGTATGTTAGTGGAATGTTAATGATTTGATATTATCAGCACTGATACAGCCACGGTACACGCACGACACGACCCACAGCACATCACGCTAGCTCAGTACATACAGCACCACCACACACACGCGCGCACACAGATAACAGCACCCAAGTATCACATGCTGGACATCGTAGCCAGCAGCGTCGACCTTCGCATGATTAGTATGAAGAATTAAAATATAGTAAATTTCGATTAAAAATTATTATTTCTTTATCTAGTATTATAAAAGTTTTTATCATCTAACTTTTAATGAGGCATACATAGTATGCGATCGATTATGTCAGAGTAATTTGATTTTAAGTACAGTTTCTCATGCAAAGTGTTATATAGTTTTAGCCATATAATAAAACATCAATTTCACATTCTGAGGATAACAAACCACCATTATTATCGTATAAAATAAATATCTTTCAAACTGAAAACCTCGACTGAGGATTAACTTAAACATTAAACCTCAAATTATAAGTCAAATTCAAAAGCATATTGATCGATAGTTTCGATGAATTTGACCGTCAAAACTATCTTCTAAATATTTAATTTTCATATACAAAATGTAAAAATAATAATATAATAAAAAATTATTGTTAATAAATATGTATATATGATTAAAGGCCTATTTAGAGACTTTTAATTTGGTTTTAGATAAAATAAATAGACCTTTCTATTAAATTTTGCTTTTTTTGTTGCTTTTTCTAATAAAACCCACGGGTAGTCCGCCCGATGGCAGGAGTCGGGGTCTCTGCGGCCTTACCGGGAACTACGGGGTAGGACTATTCCCGCCCTCCGGGGAGGGTCTCCGGAACCCCCGCTCTTTGGTATTTGGGTGTCGCTGGGGTTCCTCGCCCCTCCCCTAAGGGGTATGGAAACGTCCCCCGTATGTTCCCGTCGGCTCGAGCCCCCCTAGTGTGCCGTATAAGCAAAATTTAATAGAAAGTCTATTTATTTTATCAAGAAACAATAAAAGGTATCTAAATAGGCCTTCTAATTAAATACTATATTTATTAACAATAATTTTTTTTTTATTATTATTATTTTTACATTTCCTTATGTGAAATTTTACCAGATTTCCAAAATGTATTTCTTTTCGCTGTAGCTATTGTAGTTTTTTAAGATAGATTTTTTTTTTTTTTTTTTTTTTTTTTTTTAACCATTTCCATATTAAAAAATTGAGCCAGCATTCCAGCAATGTATTCGTTTTACTGTAAGCATTAATAGTTTTTCAGATACATATGACGGATAATCGGAAATCGGGGCTATATATCTAATATATATAGTATATCTATATATGATATACGTATATATATTATATATATATATATAGTATATTTAGTAGTTATTAATTAGAGTGTATATATTATTATAATATATAATATATATATCTTTATTCTTATATATAGTATATAGTATATTATATGTTGTACCGTGTGATATTAGTATATAGTATTTGGCATAAATTTAAATTGTACTAGCATAATTTTTGTACTTTATTTAATTTGTGTATTTTTTCAGGCGTTGTAAAGGAAATAAAATGTTATATCTATCTGTCATTTTTGTTTAGTATGAAATAAATGCATGGCACGAACATTTGTCTAAGGTTGCTCCGCCTCCCCCTTATCATTCGACCCGTGAGTGCTGGAAAAATAAAATATTCTAGATTTATGAATACAATAAGTTGTTTGATAAAATATTTAAAAGTTTTTGATAGATATGTTAGGTTATGCAAAGTAATGTTAGATATTGCAATGTCAGCAGATGATGATAGAATAAAACTTTGTTGTGGTAACATTTGTTTGTAGTTCAGTATATTAGAATGGTTAGGTTATGATAAATTTTGTTAGGCTTTGCTAGATATTATTATATTAATGTTAAATTAGCAGTGATATGTTATAGATATAATAAAAAAAAGTAGGGTTAGGTTAGGATTAGTTGGGTTGTGTTAGATGATGATAATTTTTTTTTAGTTATTGATAGATATCTTAGGTTATATAAACTAATGTTAGATATTGCTAGGTTAGCAAATGATAAATTAAATCATTTTTATGGCAGCATTTATTCGTAGTTTAGTATGTTAGATAGCTCTGGTTAGGATAAATTTTGTTATTCTTTGCCAGGTATCACTATGGTTTTGCTAAATTAGCATTGATATATTATTGATATGATAAAAAAGTTTGGTCAGGTAAAGTTTTGCTGGGTAATGCTAGGTTAGTTACCGTTGATAGGTAGGTAATTCTGTTATTGTTAGTTGCAATGCAGAGAAATGTTACAAAAATTAGTGGGTTACTCCCTTTGGGAATAATTAGGGCCAATCAGCGATCAGTATTGCTGTGTGTAACATCAAAGGGTCAATCAGCGATCAGTATTGCTTTAGTATGACGTAATGGATATAATGACGTTATATTTTAGTTGGTGTAGTTAATTACTTACAAGAGTGTACTAAATTACTTCCAATAGTGTACTTAATTACTTTGAATGGTATACTTAATTAATTCCATTGATTTACGTTTGTTTGTTGTTTTGGGGGGTTGTTTGGTCTTTGTTTTCTGTTGCGTTGGCGTGCTGGGGAAGAGCACACACACAGTCAGACAAATCAACAGAGTATATATATATATTATATACTATAATAGGTATATATATATATAAATATATATATAATATATAATATATATTACTTAGAATACTATATATTGTATATATATATAGTATATATAATAATATAGTATATATTATATAATATATATATATATATATATATATATAGAACTATATAATATATATTATATATATATAATATATAATATATATATAAATATAATACTATAATTATATATATATATAATATTATAGATTTATAATATATATAATGATATATATATACCTTACTATATATATATATATATATATAATATATATATATAAATAAGTATATAATATATATATATTATATATCTATAGATATATAATATATATATATATATATTATATTATATAATAATATAATATATATTATAATATATATAATATATATTATATATATTATATAATATTATATATACAGTATTATATATATATATATGGAAAAACTAAGAAATGCGTTTTATGATCCGGGTGAAGTATGAGAAATTTTTTTTCTTTTTTTTAAGAGATTTTATTTATGGTTTTAAACTAAAAATTTGTGAAGTGTCATGAAATTTTGCTGACTACTATTTCAGTAATAGTTTATTATGTTTATTATTAAATGAATTTTTGTTTCCTTTTCTCAAAATTATTTCTCAAAAAATTTACTTTTCATTAGGAGAAAATAATTAACCACTAAAAATACACACAACTCAACAATAATAATAATAAGTAATAAGATTTAAAAAATAATAATAATAAAAAACACGCAATAGACCCAACCAACGTAATACATCCCAAATGTAATGAAATGTCTCTACACCACATAATAATAATAATAACCAAACTAAACAAAACTCTAAATAAGTTATTGCTAAAATACTGATACGCGGTCGAATGATTTAATTTCATCAAAGTACTTCATTATAATTATACCCGTGACTACATGCATATCACATATACTTCACATCAAAATAGCAATGCTTATGCAAACTCTGTTTGTTCAAGTCTGCAGTGCGCCAGCTATACAATTAGGCCGTGTGAGCCCATCACCCCTCATTATTTTTTCGTATTAAATATTTTCAAATTTGTTTTAATTAAAATAATTTTGAAAAAAAGATAGGTTTAAAAGTTCCCTATATTATATTCTTGATCAATATTTATTTTTCAAACTCGCCGTAACCCAATTAAAGTTTTTTATTATGGGTTTGGTTATTAAAGCTTAACCAAAATTTGAAATTTTTATCAGGCAATTGAGTTGGCTAATATAACACCACCAACCGTTCCTTATACTATATTATACAGAGTATGGGCAGTTACAGCGAACTATGTATGGTACTTGTATCGGGGCGATACATTTTGGTACCGCTATCGGTATCCAACACTTTGCTAACATAGTACCCATGGTTTCATTCGGGTATCGCCCACTTGTGTTCTGTGGGCCCGGTTTGTACCCGATACCGAAAATTCCCCGGTATTTAATCGGGTTACATTGTATTTTAGGAACTTATACTAAATATAATATATATACTATATATATATTACTTATTATATATATATATATATATATATATATATATAGTATACTATATATATATTATATATATATATTATATTAGTGATGCAGCAGATGTCATTTTTGTTTTTCGCATCGCGGATGCTGATGCGGATGGTTAATTTTAAATCCGCGGATGCTCTAGCTTTTTTTTCTCTTTAATGGCGTGGCGAATTTAAATACTGTTTTCAGACTGGAAGTTTAGAAGGACAAAACAATGACGAATTAACTGTTCTAATATTGTTTACAAAAAAAAAAAAAAATGCTTTATTACGGGTCTAAGTAAGTAAGTTGCAATAGTATGAATGTCATTAATTTCAACAAAACCAAAGCGTTTTTTTCTAGCTTTTAGTTTTATACATCTTTCATTCTTTTTAAACCGTCATCATAAACTGGTTCATGCATTTTCAATTTGAAGATGGTTAAAATTTATTCCTTACGTTGAGATTATATTATTGAGCTATGTACATCGCAGACAAAGCTGTTAGAGCGCTGTCTCTTTGGTAATTTCCTTCAAATGGTTCCAATAGTTTAATGCAGTGGATATGATTGTATTTTCCCATTAGTAAGAATTGTTAACTTGATACAAACTAGTTACATTAGCAAGAGTTCTTTGAGCAATACATTCTTCCCTATCCATATGAAGTGTTTATATTTCCATTATGAACTGTTCTTTGATAACAGTACATATAGATATTCAAGCCCTGTTTGACATTGCCTTTCAATCTCATTATTGTGCTACTGCGTTCAGATTCATACTTAAAGTATTTTTATTTTTTTATAAAATTCTTTATGATCAAATCCGACAATAAATATCCGCGCAACATCCTCAGGGCAAAACGCTTGATGGCCTGGGATGCGATCATTCAAATGAGTGGCCCAAACACTCCTATGGTGCGGATGCGGATGTTAACCTGCATCACCTAAAATATTATAATATATACATAATATATATATAATTATTATAATAAATATATCATATTATATATATATATATATTATAATATATATATATATAGGTATAATAAATTAATTAGTATATATATATAATATATATATAGAATAATATAATATATTATAATTATATAATATATAAATATGATATTCAAGTTGTCCGTGCGCCTAGCGCCCTATGGCGCCTACAATGTGCGCAAAGCTCAATATGCGCAAACAATTTTTAAAAAGTCGGACTAAGCAAAGCGCACAGCCAAATTTCTATGCGCCTATAAATCGCCTATGAACCATGAACAAAGCATCTGTCTAAAGTTAACCCTTACAAATTAGAACTTAGAAGCGTGGCGAAAACTGTACTCCATTTCTAAAAACCAAGTGGTAAAACTCCCGCCCAGGATATATATATAAATATATACTAAATATATATATATATATATATATATATATATATATATATAAATATATATTAGATATATAATATATATATATATAAATATATATATATATATTAATATATAACTATTCAGTAGTTCTACTACAAATAAATTGGAAACTATGGCTCTGAAAATTTTCAACTTCTTTACGCTCTGCTGAACCTCCTTGGGGGAAAACATGACCACCAAACATCTTGCTTGGGGAGGTAAAGACTGTAATATTAGTTTACGGTGTTTTTAATACAAAAATATTAAATGGTTTTTTCTTTCCTTATAAGCATGCTTTTATTATCGCACTAAAGTTTACTTAGCAAATAAATTTAGCAAACAAGCCACGCCGGCCCGAAAGTCGCAAAAAAGGCGCTGAAACTGTGACAAAAAAAAAAATAGCGCTACGCATAGGAGCAGGCGCACTTCAAAAATAAATATAGGCGCACCCAGCTCAAATAATATATATATTTATTATATAATATATATATATAAAATTATACTATATATATTAATATTAAATATATATAATATATATATATAATATATATAGATATATATATATATATATTATATATATATATATATATATATATAATATATATTGGTTTTCTCATAGATTCTCTCGTTCAATATATCATTTAAGTGAAACGATGATATCCAATATGTTTATCTCCTGCAATCGTACAGTTCAAATTTTATGTCCGTTTCAGACTCAGACTCGCAGCCTCTCTTAATTGCAAGTCTGTATGTATGTTGTTATTTTGTTATTTTAGTCCTTCTCTTGTGTTTTCCTGTATGTTTATGCTTTAACAAATTGCTGATGCTGTTGCTGTGGTTTGTACACTCCTATTCTGTTTGTTATTTTTGTTCTTCTTAGTCCTTCTCTTGGGTTTTTCCATGTTGTTATGCTTGTTAGCTTGTTGTTGTTTACACTTGTATTCTGTTGGTTATTTTCTTCTTTGGTGTTTATTCCGTTGTTTGTTGCTGTGTTCTACACTTGTATTTCTGTGTTTATTTTGTTATTTAGTCTCTCTTGTTGTTTTATTCCCTGTTGTTAATGCTGTGCCTGATGCTGTTGCTGTGTGTTTTACACTTGTATTTCTGTTGTTATTTGTCTTTTGATCCTTGCTCTTGGATTTTTCTGTTTTGAGCTTTGTGTTGGTTTTACACTTGTATTCTCCTGTTGGGGCTGTGTGTATTTTGTCTTTTTAGTCCTTCTCTTGGTGTTGTTCCTGTTGTTGCTGTTGTGTTTAACACTTGTATTTCTGTTGTTATTTTCTTCTTTTTAGTCTCTTTTGGTGTTTTTTCCTGTTGTTGATGCTGCTGTGTCTACAGCTTGATTTTCTGTGTATTTTGTTTATTTTTTAGTCCTCTCTTGGGTGTTTTCCGTGTGTTGATGCTTGTTCTTGTTGTTCTTACACGGTATTTCTTTGTTATATTATTCTTTATCCTTCTCTTGGTGTTTATTCCTGTCGTTGATGCTGTTGATGTTTTGTTACACTTGTATTTGTTGTTATTTTTTCTTTTGAGTCCTTCTCTCTGGTGGTTTTTCTTGATTGCGATTATTTACATGTGCTTGATTGCTGTTGCTGTTGTGTTTACACTCATTCTGGTTGTATTTGTTGTTTAGTCCTTCTCTCTATTGTTTTTCCTGTTTTTATGCTGTTGCTGTTGTTATACACGTATTTCTGTTGTTGTTTAAGTTCCTGATATCGTATATTTGTAATTTGTACTTGTAACCGTAACCTAACCATACAACTAAAAAACCTCACCTAAACCCTTCTTGCCGCGCTTCATTCCATGGCCTTCCTTCCTTTCCTTGACTGCCTCATTCCTTCCTTCATTCCATTGCTAATCCTAACAACCTAACCACTTAACAACCTAACCTTCCTTATTCCTCATTCCGGATTGCTTCCTCTTTTTTTTTTTTTTCCCCTTTCTTGCTGCCTTACTTCCTTCTTCATTCCTTGCTTCCTTCCTTCCTTGCTGCTTGCCTTCATTTCTTGATGCCTGCCTTCCTTCCTTCCCTTGCTAACCTAACTAAAACCCTAACTTAACCTAACCTTACTTTCCTGTCGATTCATTCCATGCTTCCTTCCTTCTTTCCTTGCTGCCGTTCATTCCATGCTAACAAACAACCAACTTCCTTCCTTCCTCTCTCTTTACTTCCTCTCTTTTTTTTCATTTTATTCCTGGCTTTCCTTCCTTCCTTGCTGCTGCCGTCATCCTTCCCTTGATGCTGCTTTCCCTTCCACCTTCCTTGCGGCCTGCCATTCCGTCCTCCTTTCCTGCCTGGCAGTGACTTCGTCCTGCCTGCCTGCCTCCAGTAGGAGGGTTTGCGTAATTATTTTCATTTAGTTTTTATGAGTGTTTATTTTTAGTTCTTATATTTGGGTCTATTACTCACTTTTTATTTTTTTTATATTTTATTTTTTATTTTTCAAATTACACTTTAACATGATAAATGTAACACTGAAAGTGATTCATTAGTTCCAAAGGATTCCGAAGAACATTTCAAAAAAATCAAATGCCAACAGAAATGCTTGCAATCCCACGGAATTAATAACTCTCTGGAATTTTTTTTTTGATTTTCACATCAGTCGAAGCAATTTTAAACTTTTCCGGTTTCTATTGCAAATTTCAAATCTTACCCTTTGTTCAACTGTAAATTTTTTTAGACAATTTTCAAAATTACCAGGAATGAAACAGCACCCGACCGACATATTAAAAAGCGTATATCCCACCGAGTAACTAGAATGGTATTATGTATGTAATAGAGAGAGCTATTACTCGAAAAAAACTATTTATCATTTTTGTTTATGTCTTCAAATGTACCGATGTATCGGATGGTTAACGCCGCGGATACCAATACCGAATACCGTATCCGCCCAAACGTTTTTTCAAAGAGTACCGAGTTATTCTCGGTATCGCCCAAGAGCAATTACAAGTATCGATGTACCGTATCGCCCAACAAACTTTTCAGTAACCTGCCATCATGTATAATCCTCAGCTATGCCGTGTGTGAATACCATTATTAATACTAAACTATATATATAAATATATAATAACTTATAAACTGATAAAGTGTGTGATATATATATAATATTATACATATTATTATATATACTTTATATTATATTTATATATACCTATATATATATATAAAATTTACTTTCATTAAGGAATAAAATCATATATAAGATATGAACAGTAAAGTCCTCAACGGAGTCAAAAAATACACAAATCTATCAGAATAGAGTAACTTATGTTCTCATCCAGTGATGCAATTAAACTACTCCCACCAGAAAAGTAACTCAAAAAAGTGAGCATTATTATTTTCTTCGCTTTTACATCAGTTTAAATAAAAACTTTGTCATCTATGTTTTGTACGACTGTTGCATGTCTCAATTTTTTGACACCGGGTATTGAAGACCCTAAATTTTCATCTGGGCAGCCAGTTTTTTTCTATTTTTATTATACCAGCTCACTATAGTATTAACAAGTACCTTTCATATTCACAAAACATAATTACTTCTTTCCCAATCTTCCCCCAAAATTTTACCCCCAGATCTGTCTGTCGGCAGATCTTCGCCGTAGACAAAATTACTCCTAAATCAACCTCACCATACACTTATACTTAATTTATAAATATAAGAGATATAATTATAAGATAATATACTATATATATATACTATAAACTATATATAATAATATATATATATAATATATATATATATATATATACATATAATTAATATATATATATATATATATTTTAAATCTTCTCCCATCCCCAGATGAGGGTGAAGTGCGTAGCATACACAGGAACAGAAAAGTTGTAGAATAACATTAATTTATCATCAAAAGAATATCCCCCCTTTTACCACCCCTTTATACCCATGAGAAATGCCCATCAAAAACCACCTATTGAGGCTTCGCAGACTTCAACCAGACCGCATTTGGACTCTCAAGTGGGTCATCCCGTGGCAAAGCCCACAACATACTCCCGACCCAAATACCCATCCAAACTCATCTTTAACCCGTCTTCGCCCTCGCTCAAATCACATCCTCCCCTTCAGGCATTTCTAACTGAAATCAATCTAGTCTTCTGCCCTCTCCACCCGTTTTCCCCAACACCTACCACCTTTACGGCACTTAAACAAACCGACTATCATCCACTCTTTTCCTATATGACCAAACCATCTCAATGTACTCTCCTTATTCTCTCATTTACCCTCTTTCACCAACAACAACAACTCGCTAATGCGCCATTCCTGCATTTTATCAATTCTTCTCACACAAAACACGCCCCTAAGATTTTTTCAAATCTTAATACTTCATACATAATCTATACCAATTATTCCAGACCATAGTGTCACTACTATATACTTAAATTAAGTAACAACCTACTCTCAATGTCAAAACCCAGCGCACTCAATGTTTTATCCTTCACATTCCCCCCAAAGATTAATGCACCACCCAAACTACTACCATTCCAAACTATACCACTACATTCTGTTAATTTCAATATATACTTCCCCTTTTTTTCAATCCAAACGTACTCATCCTAAATATTTGAAACTCAAAATTCTTCCAGTTTCACATCTAAAACATAAATTTACACCAGAATATCCTCACCTCACTACCATAACCAACTTTATCAAAAGTAACTTCAACCCCCTCCTTGACACAACCGTGCCAAACCCTCTCCCCACAAATCTTTAAAGCTCTCTTCAATTCATCACACCAAAACCTCTCTATACTCAGGGTCCACCTCCACCTCCTCTTCATTCTTTATAACCAAACACCGTCCCTTACCACCCCCACCTCTCTAATCTTTCATAACCCTATCCCATAACAGATAAAATAATAACCAAGGAGCCATAACACATTCCTGCCTCACTCCCTTATTTAATATTAAACCAATCCACTTCGACTCCATTTATCTATGACGCTTCACCACGCGTTTATCGTAGAGTAGTTATTACACGCGTTATATGCATGCTTAATACCATAAGTATTTACAAGCTATAAGATGTGTGTTAGCATCATCAACTTATAGATATAGGTTTTATTTTTTCTTTTAGTTGTTAGACTT
>JABUQX010041028.1:0-5000 GCA_015478945.1 Trachelipus rathkii | reverse complement strand
TAAATGAGGATCTTGAAAGGAAGAAGTTGGCTTAATGCTCGAAGAACAAAAGTGATCTAGTGTGACAGAAACAAAGCTGAACGTGATAGACAGGAGAGGACTTTGGAAAATTTAGCGTATATTTCGGGCGTACGAGAGATGAGCGAGGGGAAGGTAGAAGAGTTATGAGAAAAGATTTGGGTAAGGTAAAATGTGCAACTAGTGAGTCGAGAAAGTGGTTAAAATGAAATTTGGGGAGGAAATGTGGGTTTTATATGCGCGTATGCACCAGTAAATGGAAGCGGAGGAGGAGAGAGAGAAAGATTGGAGTGAGTTGAATGAATGTTGGAAAAGTTTCGGGGTAAATGATATTTGTTTATTAGGAGAATTGAATGCAGGAGTGGGAAGAGAGGAGATGGGGAGAATTATGTTCCATTTGGGAAGGGAAAGGAAGAGTAAGGGAGAAAGTCTGTTTAGAAGTTGTGTGTGTGGAAGAGAAGAAATTTGATAATTGGGTAATACTTGGTTTTCAAAGAAAAGGGAAAAGCATAAGGTTAGACAGGGAATGAGTTTGAGATAACGGGGAGGCGATAAGGAGATAGTGGGGTAGAAAGAGGATAAGGACGGGCAGATGACGAGGGATAGTGAAAGTAGGCAGAGGCAGGTATAAGGGAGCTGAGCACTAGGGGGTGGGGCATAAAACTCTGAGGAAGTGCCGGGTCGAGGCGCGGAGCCACGGGCTTCCAACGTTCAAGGATTTCAGGACAGAGACGCCCAGTGAATCTGCAAAAGCAAAGAAATGATAAGTCAAGGCACGAGGAGGAGGCAGAGTAAGAATATCACTGAGAGGAGAAAGATTAAGGTAGAGTTGTAGGAGAGAGGAGGGGAGGTCACGCAGGAGGAGGGAGGAGAGGGAGGAAGGACGGAAAAGTTGCAGATGTCTAGCTCGAGTTGAGTGGGTAAAGTAGAAGCCCTCTGAGGAGGATTTTCAGGTTTCGTTGAGAGATTAGAAGGCGAGTAACGCAACAGATCGAATAAGAGAGGAGAAGATAGAATATGAAAGCGAGAACGGAAATGAGGAATGGAAGTTGTTAGGAAGAAGTGAGTTGGAAAAGAGGCGTCAAGAAGAGTTTATACAGATAGGGAGAACATCAGAGGAGTTGGTTAGACGCACTTGATCGTTTCATAGGAAAGGCAACGCACTTGTGGTCGGAGCGAAGGTAATACACACCTTGCAAAGGATTTGCTAGGATGGAATGAAAATGGTCACGAGAGTGAATGGAGAGAAAGCGAGAATTTTTCCAGCGCCCGATAAATTGCCGCTAGTCTCGTAGCAGCTGAATGACCAGGAGGCAAGTTACGAGTAGAAGAAGTGTGGGTGATTAGTGTGAGAGAAAGATTATGAAATCGAAGAGAGAATGAAGGGTTAGGTTGCGTACAAATGAGTCAGACGATTAAGGTCACATCTGTAATAAGGCAAAAAGCGATCGGTCCAGAGATGCAAAGACTTCTGATAGCCATTTATTTGCGTAAGAAGCGATTGCAGGCCGCCAACAATCGACCCGAATCACAGTGAGTTCCTGAAAAAGGGCATAGCATATTAAGTCAGTATAGGACTAGTGGGAGATATTTATAATATATATATTAGTTTGTTTAATTGTTAGCGTAAGAGATATATAAATGGTAAATATATTGATTAAGTTCGTATTGTAGAAAGACAGATAAAAATTTAGGATCAATAACGTGAGCTCAATAAGTATTTCTTGGAAAGTAAAGTAATAAGAAAAAATAAGGTAAAAGAAGTTGGTAATAAAGTCTGTTTTTATTAGTTTATACTGTATATGATGGGTTAAGGAGAGTAATAAGTGGCTGAATAATGGTATAGTAGAGTAATGAGTGAGCGAGAAGGCTGAGGAAAAGATATTTTAGGTGAAGTAGGTGATTCAGGTTCATAACTTATTAGAATTGTAAAATCATATATGGGGTGAGAGATTTAGATGAGAGTGATTGACAAGAGGTAAGGTATGTTAGGGGGTAGGTAGTGTAGCAGTAGTAATAGGTGATATTTAGGTGAAATACATAAATAGATGAGAAATTATAGTATGTAAGTAGCGTATAATAGTAAAGTAAAATAAATAAGTAATAAGGCTACATACATGGTAGTCTAAAGGGTGTCATATATATTATTTATTATATTAATATATATATATATATTTATATATATATATATATATATATTATAGTATTTTATTATTATATTTAATTATATATATTATAATATTATATTATATAAATATATAATGGTTAGTGACGAGGATGGATATATTTTATGTGTAAGATTTAGTGAAGAGCTACAGCAGGTGGATGAAAGGCTGAGTAGAGGGAGAGAATATGTTAGGTAGGGGTAGGTATCATATAGAGGGGTAGAGACGGGGCCACAGGAGTGGTATATATGATAATGTGATTTAGGCTGATGTCCCCGGTTATATGATAGTAATATCCAGGAAAATCAAATAAATTACAATCTATGTCCCAGGTAAAGAGACTCGGGCAAGTGGATAGATGCCAACAGTAGGTAAATAATTTTATATTAGCGACATTTAATCAAATGTAGAAAATCGGCGACCCTTCATTTTCAATGAGAGGGATGGCTCGGAAGGTAGGCGGATGCGAATGTGTCGATAATGACAGGGAAAATGGCGGGTGCGGTAGGGACTGCCGAGGAATGTTAATTTAAGGTGCGGAATGATATTCCGACAATAGCTGGATGCGGGAGTGCTTTATTCAAGTGATTGATTTTACACGGAGGAGATGAAATTGTTAGGTATAAGTAAAACATACTGTAGTTATTAGAGGGGGTATAATATAAAGGGTTCTGGGGATTCATCATATGATATGCTATCTGAATTAAGTAATGCTAAGGGTGAGAAATAAAGTAGTATGAAATAGTAGAAAGGGATAAGTTAGTGTTACGTAGTAGTATATGGAGTGGGACTTGTATAGTCAGGTGTGGAGTAAGTAAAGCATAGAGACGAGAGGAAGTATATCATATATATATAAAGACTAAGGATGGATATAATATCTGGGTAGATGAATGAGTCATTATTGTTATCTGATCTCTATATTTGTTTATTGTGTTTTGTTTTTTTCAGGTGATAATTGTGTATATTTTGTATGATGATAACATAAATGAGTGGCGTGGAGAGGGAATATGGGATGCTAGAAAGAGAGGAAGTTGAGAGAAAAATTTTATAGTAGATGAGAGAAAGAGAAGGTAAGAGGGTTGTATGTGGTAATGATATATAAGAGGTAAGCAGAATAGCATTGGTTATTATTTTGTGTTGGTAAGGCACTCTGCGGTCTCGGCGCGGCAAGTGATTGCAGTGCCGAGCGCCTCACCGTGAGCGGGGGGTATATGAGGAAATATCGCACCGTGTGGTGTCACGCGTCGCGTCGGAGACGCCATACAGGTGCACGATGGTTGTAGCGATAGCCGTTTTACAGGGTAGGGATGAATAATATAGGGAAGCTGATATAATCTCACGCTGCTCCTAAAAATAGAAAACGTAAGCCAATTTGTTGTTATCGTTACTTGATGACGGCCTTTGATGTTTGTATTGTTAAAGAAGGTCATGTTTGGTCTACATTTTGCCTAACTCATTTTAACAAAGAGGTATTCCAAGATAGAATGTATTCCTTCTTCTGCTGTGCAGCATAATTGTAGTTTGAGTTGGAATAAGTATTGTTTTTTTTTTTTTTTTTTCGAGTGTTATCCCAAGACACTGGACAAACTGTTAACAGGGAAATTAATACCAGCAAATGTGAGATAAGTGCACTAAGGTTTGTTGCCATGGTAAGTTCGTCTTGTTAAGTGTTTTTGCTGGAATGAGTTGTATGTGATTGTTCAACAACCATGGTGGTGAACATATGGTGGTTGTTTGTAGAGAGAGATTAAATATAATGAAGATCGTATAGATAAAGGATTTACGAATAGATCATACAGGTAAAGCTGTTCAAGATACTTTACATGAAGGAGCATTTTAGGTATCAAGGTAAGTATGTCAGGTATAAGGAAAGAGAGATCATAGAGAGGAGATAAGGGTAATTAGTAGACATTTATTGATGTAGTTCTGAGGATAACTTTATTATTTTGATACATAATGGTAAGTAAGTCTATTGTTATATCTCAATCTAAGTCAATAATATAACGTAAAATTTAAGTATATGGGGGGATACTACAAATAAAGGAGGTAGGTGCCTAAAAGCTATATGGGACGATAGGGTGTGGGATTTAAACAGTGGGGTTGAATGCATGAGTCAAGAAGAAGCGGGAAGGGTGAAGGAAAGGGTAGACGGGAGGTGGGGTAGTATATATGAGTCAAGGTTATAGATTATGGGAAGAGTAGGAATACCGTCGGACGAGGGGGGTCGGAATTTTAAAAGAAATATACACACAGGATTGGCGGTGGCGTAACAAGTGGATAGGTATAGTAGCGGTGTAAGACGGTAGAAGTGAGTAAATAGGAAGACGGTTGATACAGCTAGGTAAGTAAAATGAGGCATATAATATAAATAACAATAGTATGATAAAAGGGATATATTTGTGAGTTTAATACTGATCTCATTTCTATATATTATATTATATTATACTATATTCGATATATATATTATTTATATATATTCATATACTTTTACTTTCTCACTCCTGAGAGTGTAGGGTTGGCCTTTACCATTTCCAGTACCTGCTGCCGCACGGTCCTCGTCCACAGTCTCATCCAGGACGTGGTGAAATTTTTCAGATTGCTTGGCGGTGTATGAGTGTCAGAATGAGCTAGAAGTTATAGACTAATGGAGATAAGGTATAGATTCTAAGTTCAATGTGTTCAGATGGCACAATCGTTAGGGCGTGTAGGTGTCGAGAAGAATTGGATAAATGACGGACATGAACGGTATTCAGAGAGTTGCTGGGTCGTGAAGAAAGGGGTAAAACGATGAAAATAAATGAAGTAAGTTGCGATGGT
>JABUQX010041027.1:10000-13710 GCA_015478945.1 Trachelipus rathkii | reverse complement strand
CATTCTTTACTCCAATATATATATATATATATATATATATATATATATATATATATATATATATATATATATATATATATATATATATATATATATATATATATATATATATATATATATATATATATTATATATATATATATATATATATATATTTGTGTATATATATCAGGGTGTTTTCATTTAAAAAATGTGATTTCATATGACTTTAACACACTTGAGTCTCAGTGATATAAAAGATATATATGCCAAATTTCAAGAAGATTGCATAATATTTAGGGTTGCACACATTGATCACTTTTATCTCAACCTAGTGTAATTTCTAATATTGAAGTGCATTGTACTAATGGGCTTTACATGTATTTCTTTCATCTGTTGCAGGTAATTGAACGTTAAAATGGGAAGCAAAAGAGGACTTTGGCTGCTTAGAAAAGTGCCTAGTGGAGAGTTTTTAGGAGCTCGGCTCCCTTCAAAGGAACAAGTACTGTTAGTGTTTATGTACCATCACAAGGAAATGAAAGAAACACTTTCGGATGCTGCTAAATCTACCAGTACGAAACTACAGGAAGTGTGGGTGAAGGCAAATATCCCTGTTAAGACGGAGGAGAATATCCGTGCTGGTATACAGAAGCTGTACAAAGAATACCAAAATCTAGGTAAAGAGAAATCGAGAAACACGGATAAAGCAAATGTGAAACGGCATATTTGGAAAGGTGATCTCGTCGAGTTATTTGACATTTTCAGCAAAATGTGATGAACATGACTAGCGTATCACAAGAAGATAAAGAATTTCTTAGGTCACAAAGAGAAGATCGTATGAGTTCGTCAATGGGTGGAGTAGACAAGGTTTTCGCCACGAAAAGAAGAGCTAAGTGTACAAAAGAAGAAAATAAGGAATCATATAAGATGAAACATTACAAAGCTATCGCTGAAATCAATAAGACAGTTATACTGGAAGACTCATCTCCATCATCATCATCAGCACCTAGTGGCGAAGAGGCCAAGTTTTCGCCTCCAGCAAAGAAAAAATTACGTGCAGGTCCCAGATTAAAACCAGGCACTCACGTCTACTTGGGATCGAGAACAGTTCTCTATTCGACAAGCAAGTACTTCATTTATAGCAACTGCAAAGAGCCTTGGCCACGATGTATCAAAAATTTCCGTATCTCCAGCTACCGTTTACCGAGCTCGGGCGATTAATAGAAGTAAAATGGCAAAAAACATCGAAGAGTCAGTCTTTGAAAATCCACCTCATTTGGTCTTGCATTGGGATAGTAAACTATTGCCCTCAGTTGCCCATGGGAGTGTCAAAACTTTGGAAGATAGAGTTGCAGTTCTAGTGACTGGCAAAGATTTTGAGCATTTGCTTGGCGTACCTGTTGCCCTGAAAGGCACTGGTGAGCAGATGGCTTAGGTAGTTTTTCAGAAAGTGGAACGATTTGGGCTACGTGACAAATATAATAGGTAAATCTTTTGATACTACAGTATCTAATACAGAACTGATCCAAGGGGCATGTACCAGAATTGAAAGGGAATTTGGACGAACATTGCTGTGGTTGGCTTGCCGGCACTACACCCATGAACTAATATTGAAAGGAGTGTTTGGGAGTGTTGTGGCATACCATCAAGTGGTCCTGACATCCACATTTTTTGGAACTTCCAACGTCTGTGGGCTTCACTTGATAGGAAGTCATATACGACAATGCTGGATGAAGAAAGTCCCGTTCAAGGCTTTCTAGAAGAACAACGAGTGAGCATGGCTAACTACATCCAAACTGTCCTAAAAGATTGAAGTCATCTAAGTGAAGACTACAAAAAGTTATTACAACTCACGCTCATCTACCTAGGGTTGGTCTAATAACGAATTCAGTTTCAGGATCCCATGGGCTCTGCACCAGGCAAGGTAGATGGCAAAGGCAATATACGCACTTAAAATTGTCCTCATCACTAAACAGTTTAATATTCCTGAACGTGAATTGCACATTTTGTCAGCCTCATCTATGTTCGCTTTTGGCACGAGGCAATTGTAAGTCGATGGGTTCCAAAGAATGATTTGGATAAGCTACAGCTTCTGAGCACTTACCCAGATATAGACGTTAAAAAATGGCCCTCACAGTTGCTAAAGAGACACCTTTGGTATCTGTGAGAAACAAACATAGGAATGGCTTTTTTGAACGAACGTATTACTCAGTCTGTTAAGGAAAATATGACTATAAATCTAGAAACCAAACCTGCAAAGAAAAAGGAATTAGAGGTAAAAAGCCTATGTGTTGAAGAAAGACACTGAGCCATTTCAATTACTAATAAAACAAAGAACTTCTTTGAATTGTTTGAGATCCACGACGTGACAGAATACTACAGTGATTCTCTAAGAAGCCACGTGAACGCTCTTAAGGTGGCCAATGATACGGCAGAAAGAGGATTGTCTCTGATAAAACGGTTTAACGAATCGGCCAGGAGACGAACAACAAAAAGAATAATTATGTTGAGGGTGTGTCGAGCGCATCACTTGAAAAAAGTCATTCCAGGCGAGCAAAAGAGAGGATTGCATCGTTCAAAATTGATTAATATAACACATGTTTTACCTATCATAATACCTATTAATCTTGGTGTCTAGTTTTAATATTATTTTACGTTTGTGATTTTTAGTTTTCCCAAGATTGAAATTAATGAAATTAATCAAGATTGAAAAATCGTATTTTTTACCTACTTTCAAACAACTGTTCAAAGTGTACAACCTCTAAATATTATCCAATCATCTTGAAATTTGTATATATTATCTTTTACATCACGGAAACCCGGGGAGTAAACTGAGTCTGCAAAAATTTTACATTTTATTTTTTGCTTTATAAAATGAAAAACACCCATATATATATATACAATATATATATATATATATATATATATATATATATATATATATATATATATATATATATATATATATATATATATATATATATATATATATATAATATATATTTTTATATATTTTTATATATATATATATATATCCCCATAACATTTTACCCATTCTACCCAGGCTCTTTTTTAAAAAAAAAATTTTTTTAATGAAACCCAGGTGGGTTGGGCAATTTTAAGAAAGAAATGTTTTTTTCTTGTGTCCTTGAAACTAAATGATTAGTTTCATAGTCTAGGACTGATTACTCAGAGCTGCGTAACAGGTAACAATTTAAAAGTAAACTTGCAGTCTGTCACATCACTTAAGTTAAACTGTGGACCTGTAAATCTGTAACCGGCTTGATTTTCATTCAGTCACTAGAACTAAGCTTGTTCTAAAGGTTAAACTAAATACGTAAAGTAAATTAATCTTTCTTCTTTTTATTTAAGGTTGTGCGAGACTAGGAAAAAACACACCCGGGCGATACCCGTGATATACTGAAATGGAAAAAATAATAGGTTAAGTTCTTATTCTCCGATTATATTGTAGGTGTACGAATATATATTTAATTACTATATTCAAGAACTTATGAATATTTTCTGTTATTATTTCTTTTTCGATATGTTAAGCATGTTAAAAATTTATATCAGTAAAGTTTGAAATTTAATCAAGTTTTCAAACTTTAACCTCGATGAGGTACGGGTTATTTTTGTCCGATTAGTCTGAAATTTTTTATATATTGCTTTAACATTTAATGGAACAAGTCTACCGGATCCTACCTCTAATCTCGAAAAAAAAAATTCACCAC
>JABUQX010041026.1:65000-72729 GCA_015478945.1 Trachelipus rathkii | reverse complement strand
CACTGTTTTAGTCAGCACTTACTATATTAATATATATTATATTATAGATGATTTAATATATATTATTTATATATATTATATAATATATAGATATATATTATTTATTTATTATATATATTTTTATGTCAAAAGCCATATAAGTGGTCGTGAAGCAATGAATTCACACTCATCAGCTTCCTTGTTGACCAAGGTCAAAGCTTTGGAGATCACATTTAGAAGAAATATTAAGTCAAGTAAATTTCCCGAGTAATTTGCCCAATGCTGCTTCTTTTAAATCTACTGCTTGCATAATGGTTTGTTATTAGTTTAGAAGAAAAAAAAAGATCTCTAGGATAAGTTTTAACTAACTAGGAAATGATCTCTTCTTTTTTTACTTCATAGTATAAATTTCGTTTTAATTTATTATTTTCTTTCTATCTTATCATTTACGCTCTACTGTCGAGGTCAGCTATCTATCTATCTATCTATCTATCTATCTATCTATCTATCTATCTATCTATCTATCTATCTATCTATCTATCTATCTATCTATCTATCTATCTATCATATTTATCTACCTATCAATCTGCTACCTACCTAATAATCTTGTACCTATCTATCTACTATCTATATAATCTATCTATCTATGCTATCTATCTATCTATCAACTCATATTTATCTACCTATCAATCTGCCTACCTACCTAATAATCTTTACCTATCTATCTATCTATCTATCTATCTATCTATCTATCTATCTATCTATCCATCTATCTATCTATCTATCTATCTATCTATCTATCTATCTATCTATCTATTTAAATTATATAAATTAGTGTGTTTCCCCCCATGTTATTTTCCTAAAATAAATGTTTAAAATAATTCATGCAAAATGTGCAAAACATTCCATTAAATAGGAAGCGTAAATTTAGTTAAAGATTTATTTATATCGCATTATTTATTTATTTGTTATTTACTTAATTAGCAGAAAAGTTCAGAAACCTTGAAATCTTTTATTATTATTATTATTATTATTATTATTATTATTATATTATTATTATTATTATTATTATTATTATTATTATTATTATTATTATCAAATAAAAAAACGAATAGTCACATAAAAACACACACACACACACACACACACATATATATATATTATATATATATATATTATATATATATATATATATATATTATAATAATATATATATATATAAATAAATATTAACATATTTTTATATAAAAATGTGTTGGTTAAATAAATAGAACCATTTGTTATAATTTTGTATATATAAATATTTATAATATAGATAAATATAGATATTATATAGTAAAACTATATAAGAGAATAATAATAATATATATATATTATATTATATATATATATTTATTATATTATATATATAATATATATATAACTATATATATACTAATATATATATTATATATATATATATATATTATTATATACTATATATATTTATATATATATATATATATAATATATATATATATTATATATATATAGATATATATAGTATATATATATATATATATTAATATATATATATATATATATATATATATATAGGTAATATATATATATACTATATATAATATATATATATATATATATATATATATATATATATATATATATATATATTTAATAATTATATATATATATTATATTATATTATATATATATATATATATATATTTATATATATATATATATATATATATATATAGTTATATATATATATATATATATATATATATATATATATATATATATATATAAAGTGTGCAACAAACAGTAAAGGTAAAATAGAAATTAAAATTGACCAAGGAAGGAAATTGATAAGATTTTGGCACCTTTTCGATCTTTTACGTTAAAAAAGTAGAAGTTTTAAAAGATCAATTTCTTTGCTATTAAACGTCTCTCTCTCTCTCTCTCTCTTCTCTCCTCTCTCTCGCTCTCTCTCTCTCGCTCTCTCTCTCTCTCTCTTCTCTCCTCTCTCTCTCTCTCTCTCTATCTCTCTCTCTCTCTCTCTCTCTCCTCTCTCCTTTCTCTCTCTCTCTCTCAAACAATCATAACCTAGCTTGTAGAAAGAGAGAGAGAGGAGAAGAGAGAGAGATGTTATCATATTAACTGCTCGGGAATTTTTTTTATATAATCCTAATATAAAATATTTTTATTTATTATTTATAAACAGTAGTAATAAGTAGGTAAAATAAACACTTATAAAAATTATACTTGTCCATAATAACTTTAAGATGCTTTTTAAATGGTTCGAAAAGATTATTTAAAAAAAAAAACAATTTTAAAAAAAAATAATTTTCATAGCTAACTCTGAGAAATTGAATTTACGTGGGTTGCAATGAAAGGAAAAATTGGGTGCCAACAAATTTTTTTTTTTTTTTTTTTTTTTTTTGTTTTTTTTTTTTTTTTGAATTTGGCTTTTGTATATCCACCAATATTCCTGTTATAAATAATATTAATGTGATAAATAATGTAGGAAATTATAAACTTTATATAATAACAAGAATTAAAATAATAAAATTCTTATAAAAAAAATTAAAAATAAGAATAATTCTCAAGTAGGTATTATCCCAAACTGCAGTATAATATATTATATATAGTATATAAATATATAAGTATATATATATATTATATATATATCATATAATATATATATATATATAATATATTTAAATATAATAATATAGTATTAGGTATTATGTTAATCAATATTATAATGAATTATGGATAAAAATCCTACTCGTTTTGCATATATGAAAAATTACTGGTAAAATGATCATAAATTAAATATTATTGAATTGGAACTGGGATATAGAGTAAGATATGTAATGTCAGCAAAAGTGTTTATTTGGAAGTTCGGTAGATTTTCTCGAAGGATTGGGGATCAAATGATTAATAGTTAAAGTTTGATAAACATACCATATATATTATATTAAGTATTTAAATATGAGTCCAAGAGAAGGAGTGCAAAAGTTGATGCTTAGTTTATTATAGTAGCAAGAAAACAAAAAGGTAGGTGGGAATTGAGGTTTACTGAGTGGGTTGACGGGGAAGGATAATTATGCGTTATTTTGTTCGAAAGCACGTTCTTCTAATGCCTGAGAAGAAAAGATTTCTGTGTATTTGAGGTCGAATCCACTAATGGTTGTTCCAATGTGTAGTTGAAAAAAGTAGATAGGAGTTCAGTGTAGACAATATCATTCAAAACATTCTTCATTTCATTGAAAAAAAAAAACAAAAAAAAAATCAAGGAAATGGCTATTTCATTCATAATTATTGGTGAAGTACAATAAAGTTAGAGATGATAAAGTCAAATATAATAATAGGATGGCAAATGTGGCCCATATAAAACTATTATTAAGAAAGAGATGATAGGAGTATATTGCATATAAGTTTATAATGCGATAATTTAAACTATAGTATTTATATAGTTATAATTGCAATAATAATGTGTTTCCATTATACAATTACAGGCGCTTCATCAAATGAACAGGATTTAACAGGGAAATATACTCATGCAGTCACAAGGTGTTTTATGTTGATGCAATTTATTTATTCAGTCGTATGAGATAGATATGTGGTGTTCTGAAATGAATGAAAATGATCAAAAATAGTATATGATATATCATCGATAGGTCGGAGAGCCAGAGTAGAAGATTACAAATCGAGGATCTCTGGATCAAAAATGAAGTACGAATGACTTGCGGTTCTTAATCATATTCTTTGGACAAAAACATATTCGAGCTTTAATGTTTCAAAAACGCCAGGTTGCAACATCTTTCTTAACTCTTGTTTATTTGGATGGGCGCTCGCATATTTGGCCTTAACTTTGAGGTCTAGAGGGTGCGAAAGGTAATGCTTGTTTCAGACTGATGGAGAATGAAGGGTGCGCTGGTCTGTCCCTGTTCTTATTGTACTCTGTATGATTCTCGCGTTTTTGGTGTGTCTAATCCCCGAAGGAAAGTTTGTAGGGATATATATATACTCTCTCTTACTACTCTCTCTCTCTTTCTCTACTATACTTCTATATCTATCTCTACTATTATCGTACTCTTATCTCTACTCATCTTCACTCATTACTCTCTTACTATTACTATTCTATCTCTCACTAGTACTCACCTTATCTATCTATGCTACTTTCATATCTCTACGTAATACTTCTATACTCTCTACTCTCATCATCTCTTCATTACTATGTTTTCTAATGAGTGATTTATTAATATATAACTCTGAATAATGACTATATATTTTTTGTACTCATAACATCACATATATTATACGAAAAATATAAATAATATACGGATATACTATTATATTAATAGCATTAACATATACCATATGATTAAGGTGATATATATCTGCCAATATATGAGCTATATATATAACTATATATAAATAGAATATTATTTTTTAATATCATACCGTCAAAACCTGACATCACTCAGCACTCCGCTACTGATATTATCACTCCCCATAATACCGGCACTCATAGAGTAAAGCAGCACCTAATATACTTAACCTCAAATAAAGTATAATTTTTTTATGATATTGTGATCACGTACACGCACCTATATCAGTTTAACAATATATACTTGTGCAGACATGATTGAGCTCTATATTCAACATAAATCAACCTTCTATATATTTATAATTTTAAATCTTTATCGCATAATAATATAAATACGTGGGAACGCTTTATGTAAATTTGTGATATAACTCTACTCACGTATATAACTGCATATCACCTCACCGTCAATCTAAATATAAATTGAAGTCAGCACTGACTCCATCCAGCACTCGTGCAACATACTGAGTCAACCTAGCACTCACCGTATAATTATTATCTTATATCTGAGGCCATATACTGATCTAACTACCATGTTTAACAACATAACTATGCTCACATTATATCACACCAACATATTATTTATAAGGTTATATAAAAGTTAAATAACAACGAATATTGTAATGTGTCTCACAATAGATAGTAACGTTTAAAGGATATGCGATTTTATATGTAGTTTTAATATACACATTTCCAGCAATAGACATAATAATAATGATATGATATAAATTATTTTATATTTCATGTTGTATTACTAGTTTAATTTATTCATATAACATATATATTAATATAACTAATTTCCAGTGACTTTTCTAATAACTAATTTCTAAAATGTCTATTTCCTCCATAATATCATATGGATTTACAAATTTTACTAATAGTTTTTCATCTTACTGATTATTTTTATTATGAGTATTATACTGAATATTATTCTCAGTTTACTATAGTAATATTTACTTCTCAATATATTTAGGATAAATAGTAGATGCTATCATAGAGTATAGTAATAAAATGACGGATTGGTATGTCCAACTCGCAAGAAGTAGATCAGCTCCTCCTTCGCATTCCTTTATAATAAGAGACGAGCGTCAATATACTGTAATCTGGCTGTACATCCCCCCGAAGTCGACAATCCGGGTCAAACGACACATGTCACCACTGAAAATAGTACAGAATATGATATGTTCTCAAGGCAAATTAAAAAAATACCAAAACCAAAAACTATAACATAAAATAGCTAAATGACACATACGCCACATTAAAACTGCAAACCATCTCCAATTGTAATATCAGTAATTAGTATTCATATCATTTAATGTCTCTTATCTTTACACAGCCACCAACAAATACTCACTCTAAATGATGCGTATCATATCCCTGATGGATGGATGGACGACAAATACTAATACCTAAGTACCCGCACTTACACTTAAAGATAATAATAACAATTCCCACATAGATATTTATATGTATATATATATAAATAATATATATAATATTATAATGTTACTCATATGATATTACACATTGATACCTTTAATGATATGAGGACCCCTTAATATACCTCTTATTACCTAGAACCATATTAAAAGAGTATTCACTTTTACTTTATTTAACTAAATTAATATGAAGTTAAATACAACCTAATTAATACCCTTAGATTTTAAAGTAGACCATAGCTTAACATCTCAAGAACTTATGGTCCCTTTTACATATTTCCACCAAGGATTTTAATTTATTTGCAACCAAACCAATTTTCAAATACTTATTCACATAATACTCATTTTATCTCTAAATCCAATCTGCATCACTCATTGTTTCCATATATTATTACTTGAAATAATATTTACCTTAAATATGTGTAGTAAAATACATCATTATTAAACTTGTTATTCTAGCTGACTCACCATATACACATAATACTTTCCACACCAAGATATATACTTTTATCCTTCTACTCTAATCAAACTCAATCTCACTCACTCATATTCTATTATAATCTACGTTTATATCTTTTTAAAACAATAATATTATATTATAACCACAGCTCCCTGCAAATGCTACCCTCTACCACATATTCTCTCATCTCTAAATACTCTTTTTAGATTCGCCACACAAAACCACAAATATCATTACTATATATATAATATATTATAGGCATATATATATATAATTATATATATATATAATAATTATATTTATAAAAAAATTATATTATATCTATATATATGACGTTGCTGTGCTGTGTGTGTTTGCGTGCGTGGACATCGCATCCGCATAACTTCCGCGTAAATTATGACATCTGCATTCCGGCAATTCACGATGGAAATATGTTCCGCCGGTGAAACTGTTGATACGCGGTTGGTGCGGATACCGCCAATAGCAAGTTTATTTAATTTTTTTTCTAATCTTTTGATTTCTATTTTAAGGATAGTCATGAATAGGAAGTTATTTATAGATAAAGATACATATTTATATATAAAATATAATATACTAATAATATTATATATATATATATATATATATATATATATATATATATATATATATATTACTAATATTTACTATTTATTTAATATATTTTAATATATTATTATTAATTAAAAATATATATATATATATATATATATAATATATATATATAGTATATATATTATTATATATATATATATATATATATATATAATATTATATATTATTATATATTATATTATATAGATTATATATTATATTATATTATAATATATATAATATATATTATATATATATATATATATATTATATATTGCCATATATATATATATATAATATAATTATATATATATATTATATATATATATAATAATATATATCTATATATATTATATTATATAATATATATATGCGTGTGTACGAGGATTTAGCCATATATATATATATATATATATATATATATATATATATATATAATATATATATATATATATAATATATATATATATATAGTATTATATATATATATTAAATACTATATATAATCATATATATCGCACAATAATAGTAGTGATATTATAGCCCCGACTACTACTCACCTCTTACTACATAGGTTTCTCAGGTTACGGACCCTTGCATTTCAGATGTTGGCGCAAAGGTTCGAGAGTTCGTAAATAAACCTATTCCATTTCCAATTATATATATATATATATATATAGATATATATATACTATATATATATATATAATACTATATATATATATATATTATAATATATTATATAATATAAATATTATATATATATATAGATCGATTAACCGCAACAGCAAATGCGAAGTGCAACCGCACATATTTTGACAAGTCACTGTTACAAACCGCAAC
>JABUQX010041026.1:42500-52500 GCA_015478945.1 Trachelipus rathkii | reverse complement strand
TTTTTTCAAGCTTTTCTAGCCTCCCTTGAGCCCCGAATGCCCTAATATGGGTGTCTAACCGCTAGGTTATATAGGTATTGAGGATTCGAATGTGTATATTAAAGCTCTAGGATGCTGTCCCTACTATGAGTTAGTATTTTTTCTAACACTTATATTATAATTAATATTATATATATATATACTATATATATATATAATATATATATATATATTATATAGTATATATATATATATAATATATATATATATATATATAGATCACTATGACAGCTTATACACACATCACTATGACACTTATAAAACACTAGGACACTTATTAAAGCACTTTACACTTGCCATAGGCATTACATTAAACCATTAGACACTTACATAAACATATACACTTACATTCACACCCACACACAGATAACTTATCACTTACACACGTCGATATTTTTTGAGTGCCTCACTTTGATGCTCTCACTTGATGCTCAAACTTTTGATGCCTCAACTTTGATGCCTCAACTTTGATGCCTCAGCATTAATTGCCTCAACTTTGATGCTTCAACTTTGAAGGTTCATCTTTGATGACTCATCTTTGATAACGTCATCTTTGATACCATCTATATTGATGATTTATCTTTGATGAAATCACATTTGATGGCTCATCTCTACGCCACATTAAAGAACAGAGTTAATATTTAATGTCTTCCCCCTAGTTCATAATTGGAACACCAGGGCTCAGCGTTGGAGCCTCCGCGCAAGCAGCCAACCCCGCACCCGCTAGTGCGTCCCGCCGCGTCCCCGCCGCCGCGTGCGCCCGCAGGCCGCAATATTTCCGCGTACCCCCCCCTGCCGCGTGCGCGCCCGCAGGCGCAATATTCCGCGCGAATGGTCGCGTGCGCAGCAGGCGCAATATTCCTGCGGGAATGGAAAAATATATATAATATGAGTCATTCATTTTTTATTTCATACTTAAACATTTCAAAGAATTTTCTTTTCAAATATACTATGAAGTCATTCATTTTTTATTTCATACTTAAACATTTTTATTAAAACATTTTTTCACAAACATAAAACTGTAACTCGTTACAGACCTATTTTTTAACACATATATTTATTAACATTAATTTTTTACTTAATACTTTTTTACTTAATTTTTTTTAATTATAATTTTTTAAAATTGTATGTAAGAAAGAAAAATCAGATATCTGAATATATAATCAATTTTATTTTACTACATATTCGTCGAAATTTTAACTAAAAATCTTAACATTAACATACCTAATACTGTAAATTCAGTATCAATAGAGGTGTTTCCTAACACCTAGGGGGGGATTAGTATGCTTTTGTTTACTGTTTTACTGCTTAACTCTGGTTTTACTGGCTTTAAAGTCCTGCTTTTCTATATAAAATTCCTGCTTTACTGCTCTAACTCGTTGCTTAACTGTTTTAACTTTCTGCTTTTACTGTTTTAACTTTCTGCTTTACTGTTTTAACTTTCTGCTTTAACTGCTTTAACTCATATATATTACATATTACAAACCATATTTCAGTGAAATAGTGAACAATACTTTTTTTATTAGATAACACCTAGGGATTAGTATGCTTTTTGTTTACTGTTTTACTGCTATTAAACTATCTGCTTACTGCTTTAACTCTCCTTTTACTGGCTTTAACTATCTGCTTACTGCCTTAAACTTCTCTGCTTTACCTGCTTTAACTATCCTGTTTACTGCTTTTAACTTTCTGCTTTACTGCTTTTACACTCATATATTTATTAACATTATGTTTTCTTTTATTTGTTTTAATACTTTTTATTTTTATTCTTTTATTCTTTTTATTTTATTTACTTTTTAATATTATTTTAATTTTGTTTTAATACTTTTTATTTGTATCTCTTTTAAAATATACTTTTTATTTGTATTTTTCTTATTTTCATTTTTTTATTCTTTTTATTTTGTTTTAATCTTTTTATTTTCATTCTTTTTTCTTCTTAATAGTAAATTGTTATTATTTTTCTTTAATCAATTTCTACTTGCAGTAATACTAATTCAAGGTTTTTCTTCTATTTTTATTATTTTAACTTTTAGTTATTATTTTATTTTTATTATTTATTATATTATACTTAGTTTATTACTTCAATGCTATTGTTATTAATTATTTGAACACATACAGCACACACACCATACACACACACACTTACACTTATACAACACATTCACTAATGAACACCTTATACAGCACATTCACTTGCCACTTACATTTTACATAGACACTTACATTTACGACTTAATACACACACACAGATTTCTTACCACAGAATTTACTTACAATCACACTCTTCTTGATTTACTTACACTCACACACTCAGATTTACTTACACACACACACACACACACACAAGGTGCACACTCACTTACACACCCACACACACACACGCACACTCACTTACACACCCACACACGCACTTCACTTACACATATAACGTATAATTTATTAAAACATTTTATGTTTTAAATTTAAACACGTACATTTATATTACTCATTCAACTCTATCCTAGTTATTTCAAGGCTTTTAAACTTCTATAATAAATAATTCATTATCTTTGAACAGAGAATTTATTTATTAACTGTTAATACTTTTTGTTAATAAATTTTATAACTATCAAGTTTTTAAAATAACTTTTAGTAAAATTTTATGAAATTTTATTTTACAAACATATATTTTTACGTTTACTTAAAAGCAATAAATCAGAAATCAGTAAAGTCGCCCTAGCACCCCTCTACACCAAGCTTTGCCACGTTTTGTTCTATTTACTTACTGCTTTACATCATCTTTAGCGATGTAATAAGTATAAAAATAACAAAATAAGTTCTTCTCTGCTAACATAAAATGTATTTTATTAAAAATCATTCTCAGTTTTTTTTATTTAAAATAACAATTATTCACTTACATTTTATATTATTCGCTCGATGTTAACTAAAAATACTTTTCAAAGTTTTTTTAAAATAATTGGATTTCTTTATTATTATCTATGTACATTGAAAATCCAACACGAAAAAACACAACAACCCGCACTCGTTTCAGATACGAAAACCTGACCTCTCTCTGTAAAATGGTTTGAAAAAACTACTTTAGGCCTAAATTTAGGATAATTCCGTTTTGTACGCCCGGGGCGATTTTAGGCGCTAATACAGGTCAAACATATATTTCAAACTGACGCTTTTTCTGTAATGTGGTGCAATAACTACGTTGGGATCCTAATTTTAGGCCTAAATTTAGGAATAAACTCTTTTTGTACAACAGGCCGGATTTAAGCTAATACCAGGTCAAAAAGGTAATTCCAGTATATACAAGAATCGAGAATCAATGTTATTATTTTATAAATATATTTCAAACTGAATCATGCTGGATCGGTAAGATCCTTTGATCAGGAAAGAAGGAAATGTTTACCTTTCTTTGAGTGGACGAAGTAATCCTTATCTCTATATGACTCGTATGTGATTGGTCGAGAATTATTTTATCGCTTTTTTGGTTTTAAGGTATGAAAAAACATGTTTTTTCATATCCTGATCTGAAGCCCAAGTTTCGTTTTTTTAAACTCTTAACATACATGTAAATATTTATTTAAGAAAGTAAAAATAAGGTTAATAAAAACTTTACTATATAATTAGAATTTTAATAATCATTATCTTACAGTAATTTATATATATATATATATATATAATATATAGATAATATATATATATATATATACTATATTATATAATATACCTATATATATATATATATATATATATATATAAGGATAACATTAAATATATACAAGAGTGTTAAATATATTTACAATGGTTTATATATATAAGGTTAACATTAAATATAATACAGGAATATTATTATATATAATACTTCCACATGATGTTTTCGCCTATTTTATATTAAAATTCTTTAAATCTTTGCAAATATGCCAATCATTTATATCATTATCGATGATATAGTTTCGTGTCTCAGTAATACCTTCAGTTAACACATACGTAAAAAGTTCCCGCTCAGATATCATAGTATATTTACATTCTGGGTCACCTGCATAAATACTTTCTTGCCATTGTTTTCTAAGTAGATAAATGAATTTCTGTACGTCTATAGAACTTAGGAAGCGATCGATGATGTGCGTAGGATCATCGATCAGGTTTTTCTTAAATGCGTAGTATTCTTGGTATAACATGTAATGAATTACGGTTACGTAATTAGATAACACATATGTCTTCTTCATCTGCATTAACATGCGCTTACGTACCTCTAACATATATTTCATCTGCGCTAGGCCTGAAATGTAGAATCCAAATGATGTAGGTTCAAACACGGTTGTTTCATTATTTCTCACCCATAATCTAACTTCCAAGCTGATTATGTTTTGATGTTTATAAAATGATAGAGTAAGTTGCTTATCGCTGGTTTCTTCGCACAGGCTAATAACTGTTTCGGTCCAATTTAAAGCTGAGCTTGGTTTAAAGTATTCTGTAAGCCACTCTTCAGTGTGATTACATATACAAAGTAATTCATTTGGCCTCACGAAAATACGCTTGGTATTATAACAGGGTGATTGGGTAGCACACTTGAAAAATTCAAATCCATCGGGCTTTCTTTTATATAAGAATGAAACCCTACTACCGGGGATCTTGATTTCCCATTGGACAATGTCTTGTATTGAGGTATACCTGTTAAGGTGAATCATGATATACACTTAGTGAAAATAGAACACTTTTATTACAAACCAGAGAACTTGTGCACCGCTTAAGAGCCAAAACGAGTATGATTTTAAAATGAGTTTGGGTCTAAAACATCCGACTGCTCAAATATAATTTTCATCCAATCAGAGGTAGGCCTCAGGATATGAAAAAACATGAACAACGTTAATTTTTAAAAGACGATGAAACAATTCTCGACCAATCACATACGAGGTCATATAGAGATAAGGATTACTCCGTCCACTCCCAAGAAAGGTAAACATTTCCTTCTTACCTGATCAAAGGATCTACCGATCCACATGTTGTTTGAAATATAATTTATATAAATAATATCATTGATTCTCGATCTTGTATATACCTGAATACCTTTTGACTGGTATTAGGCTTAATCCGCCTGGTGAATAAAAAGGTTTATCCTAATTTAGGCTAAATTTAGGCTACACGGTACGTTATTGCACATTTTAAGAAAAAGGGTCAGTTTTGAAGATATATTTTGACTGGTATTAGGCACTAAATTCGCCCCGGGTTACAAAAAGGATTAATCCTAAATTTAGGCCTAAAGTAGTTATTTCAACCCATTTTACAGAGAGGTCAGTTTCGTATCTGTAACGAGTGCGGGTGTTTTTGTTTTTTTTTGTGTTGGATTGTCAATGTACATAGATAATAATAAAGAAAATCCAAATTATTTAAAAAACTTTGAAATATTTTTAAATAAAAACTTAGAATGATTTTAATAAAATACATGTTATTCGCTCGATGTTAACTAAAAATATTTCAAAGTTTTTTAAATAATTTGGATTTTCTTTATTAATGCTTTAAGGTACGTAAAATATATGTTTTTAATAAAATTTCATAAAATTTTACTAAAAGTTATTTTAAAACTTGTTAGTTATAAAATTTATAAACAAAAAGTATTAACAGTTAATAATAAATTCTTTGTTCAAAGATAATGATTGATTTATTATAGAAGTTTTAAGAAACTTTGAAATAATTTTAGTTATATTTGAATGAGTAATATAAATGTACGTGTTTAATTAAAACATAAAATGTTTTAATAAATTATACGCTATATGTGTAAGTGAATGTGCGTGTGTGGGTGTGTAAGTGAGTGTGCGTGTGTGTGTGGGTGTGTAAGTGAGTGTGCGTGTGTGTGTGTGTGTGTAAGTAAATCTGTGTGTAACTGTAAGTAAATCTGTGTGTGTAAGTAAATCTGTGTGTGTAAGTAAATCTGTATGTGTGTGTGCGTGTGTGTGTGTGTGTGTGTAAGTAAATCTGTGTGTGAGTGTAAGTAAATCAGTGTGATTGTAAGTAAATCTGTGTAAGTAAATCTGTGTGTGTATAAGTGTAAATGTAAGTGTCTATGGGTAAATGTAAGTGGCATAGTGAATGTGTGTGTATAAGTGTCATAGTGAATGTGTGTATAAGTGTAAGTGTGTGTGTGTATGTGTGTGTGTGTGTGTGTGTCCTAATAATAATAACAATAGGCATGAAGTAAATAACACTAAGTATAAAATAAAAATAATAAAAATAAAAATAATAATAAAAGTAAAATAAAAAAAAAAAAAAAAAAAAAAATAAAAAGTATTAAAACAAAATAAAAAAATAATAATAAAAGTAAAATAATAAAAATAAAATAAAAAGAATAAAAAGAATAAAAATAAAAAGTATTAAAACAAAATAAAATAATAATAAAAGTAAAATAATAAAAATAAAATAAAAAGAATAACGTGATAGAAATCGAAATTTATAAAAACACATAAAATAATAATAAAACAAAATAAAATAAAAAATAATAAAAGAATAAATAAAAAGTATTAAAACAAAATAAATATAAACAGACCTTATTAATTCTACAATATCCCATTACAAAATTAAAGCAGTAAAGGCAGATAGTTTAAAGCAGTAAAAGCAGAGAGTTAAACAGTAAAGCAGATAGTTAAAGCAGTAAAACAGCAGGGAGTTAAAGCAGTAAAGCAGATAGTTAAAGCAGTAAAACAAGTAAAACAAAAGCATACTATACCCCTAGGTGTTAGGTAATAACACTTTATGATTTACTGATTTTACTGATTTAGGTATGTAATGTTAATAAATATCTGAGTTAAAGCAGTAACAGCAGAAAGTTAAAAGCAGTAAAGCAGAAAGTTAAAAACAGTAAAGCAGAAAGTTAAAACAGTAAAGCAGAAAGTTAAAGCAGTAAAGCAAAAGTTAAAGCAGTAAAGCAGAAAGTTAAGCAGTAAAAGCAGAAAGTTAAAGCAGTAAAAACAAGAAGTTAAAGCAGTTACAAACAGTAAAACAAAAGCATACTAATCCCCTCTTGGGGTTAGGTAACACCTCTATTGCAATTTACTGATTTACTGCTTTAAGGTAATGTAATGTTAATGTTTTTAGTAAAATTTCGTACAATTGTAGTAAAATAAAATGATTATATATCAGATACTCTGGATTTTTTCTTCTTACATACAATTTTTAAAAATTTATAAATTAAAAAGTATTAAGTAAAAGTATTAAGTAAAAATAATGTTAATAAATATATGTGTTAAATAATAGGTCTGTAACGAGTTACAGTTTTATGTTCGCGAAAATGTTTTTAATAAAAATGTTTAAGTATGAAATAAAAATGAATGACTCATAGTATATTTGAAAAGAAATTCTTTGAAATGTTTAAGTATGAAATAAAAATGAATGACTCATATTTATATATATTTTTCAATTCCGCAGGAATATTGGCGCCTGCGGGTGCCGCACAACTATTTTCGTTCGCGCGGGAATATTGCGCGTGCGGGCGCACGCGGCGGGCGGGTACGCGAAAATATTGCGCCTGCGGCGCACGCGGCGGGCGGGGACGCGGCGGGACGCACGCTGCGGTGCGGGGTTGTCACCTTTGCGCGGAGGGCTCCGCTGAGCCCTGGTGTTCCAAATTATGAACTAGTGGTGAAGACATAAATATTAACTGCTTGTTCTTTAATGGATGGGTAGAGATGAGCATCAAATGTGATTTCATCAGATGGAATCATCAATATAGATGGTATCAAAGATGAACCTCCTCAAAGATGAGTCATCAAAGATGAAACCTTCAAAGTTGAGGCATCAAAGTTGAGGCATTAATGCTGCGAGGCATCAAAGTTGAGGCAATAATGGTTAAGGCATCAAAGTTGAGGCATCACAAGTGAGACATCAAATTTGAGGCATCAAAATATCGAGTATGTGAGTGTAAGTGTATCTGTGTGATGGTGTGAATGTAAGTGTATAATGGTTTTAATGTAAGATGTCTATGGTTTAATGAGTGCTCTATGCAAGTTTTAAGTGCTTATAATGTGGTCCTAGTGTTTATAAGTGTCATAGTGAATGTGTGTATAAGTGTCATAGTGATATATATACTATATATTATATATATATATATATATATATATATAATATATATATATATGTATATATATATTATATATATATATTTATAATAAAAAATAAATATGGGTATAAGTGGTAGAAAATTTACTTAAAAAAACTCATAGTAAGGAAGCATCCTAGCAAGCTTGTAATATACACCATTCGAATCCTCATACCTTATTAACTTAGGGGTAGACACCCATATTAGGGGCATTCGGGGATCAGGGGAGGCTAGAAAAAGGCTTGAAAAAAGTGGCACTCAGTTGGCACTATGTGGCACGCACTTGGCACTATGTGGCACTCACTTGGCACTCATTGGCACTCACTTGGCACTCATTGGCACTCATTGGCACTCACTTGGCACTCACCTGGCACTCACCCTGCACTCATAGAATAATCATAGAACACTAATAGAACATCACTATAAAAAACCAAAAAAAAAGATAACTTCTTACGGTGGTTGGGAGCCATTAAAGCCATCAAGTTAGCGTGGGTCAAAATGCCCATGGTATATGGCAAGGTTAAGGACGAAATATCATGGTCAAACAAGGTAAAGAACGTCAAAAAATAGGGCTAAGCCCCTAAAGGAGGATCAAAAATTACCGGTGGGCAAAAATGACCCATGGTATATGGTAAGGTTAAGGTCGAATATCATGGTCAAACAAGGTAAAGACACCAAAAAATAGGCTAAGCCCCTAAAGGAAAGATCCAAAAATTACCGTGGGCCAAAATTTGACCCATGGAATACCAAGGGTTGGTTAAAATTACCGTGCAAAAAAATGACCCTGGAAGACCCAAAGGGTTGGTCGAAAATTACCGTGGGCAAAAAAAATGACCCATGGCAGACCAAAGGGTAGCCAAAAATTACCGTGGGCCAAAAATTGACCCACGGAAGACACCAAAAATTACCGTGGGCTAAAAATGACCCATGGAAGATCAAAGGGATGGTCGAAAAAATTAGGGTTGCCAAAATTGACCATGGAAGACCAAAGGGTACCCCAAAAATTACCGTGGGCCAAAATTGACCCATGGAAGACCAAAGGGTAGCCTAAAATTTCCGTGGGCCAAAATTGACCCATGGAAGACCAAAGGGCTGGTCGAAATATCATGGTCAAACAAGTTAACGACATCAAAACGGGCTAAGCCCCTAAAGGAAGATCAAAAATTACCGTGGGCAAAAATGGCCCACGGTCGAAAAAATTAGGGGGCGTAAAATAGGGGGGTAATACGTACAACGGTTGCTTACGCAACCGTTTGGCGCACCCTTTCTTCGAAAGGGTGCTAAAAATTAGGGTTGCCAAAAAATTAGGGCTGCCAAAAAATTAGGGCTGCCAAAAAATTAGGGTTCGCCAAAACAATTACCGTGGGCCAAATATGACCCATGGAAGACCAAAGGGTTGGTCGAAAAAAGGTAAAGGCCAAAAAAAGGTAAAGGCCAAAAAAAAGGTCAAGGCCCAAAAAAGGTCAAGGTCAGGTAAAAAATTCGAGCTCAAAAAAGGTCACGGTCAAAAAAAAGGTCAGGTAGGTCGGTCAGGTAGGTGGGTTTTTCGATGGGTGGGTTTTTCGCTGGGTGGGTTTTTCGTCGGTTGGGGTGGGTTTTTCGTTTACCAATATGGATGCCCTACTACTGAAGGATGTGAGAAATCAAAGAATGTTTTCAATAGGATAAAGAAAAATGTTAACAGACATCAAGATCTTAGCAAATACATAAGTAATACAGAAGGTTTCATGGACAAAGAGAGTAACAGCTGATCCGATACTTAAAAAGACGAACATTTAAAGGAAAATACTAAATATATATAAAGGAAAAAAAGCTAAAGTTTGTATAGGACACAGCATAAAAGAGACACAACTAAAAAATATATGATTTACTGAAATTATG
>JABUQX010041026.1:22500-32500 GCA_015478945.1 Trachelipus rathkii | reverse complement strand
TTTATAAGCTCCGATTAAAGGATTGCGGACAACAATTTACGTCATGACATAAGTGAGCGGTCTATCCTCAACTCAACTGGTTTATCCTTATAGCAACCGATTTATCCTCATATCAAAAGGTTTAGCCTCACATCATTTTTCCATCGTTTATATATTTACCTCAATTTCATAGAGAGATAAATAGTGATAGATAATGAGCTAAATATCTAGAGAGTTGTGAGTCTTTATTCTGAATTGTTTAAGTAAAATTTCGTTTGAGTTTACCTAAATTAATAAATCTGATATTTGGAATAAATTTTTCGAAATATATATTAAAAGCAATTGCATATTTATTATTTTTTAAGACATTATTTTAATTAAGTGCGTTAAATAAAATCTTTTTAAATGACGCACAAAAAGAGTACACACACACACACACCTACACACACATACACACACTCACCTACACTCACATACACACAAATCCACAGACAAAAATGCGAGATACTGGTCCTTGAAGAATCTCCGACACGAAATAGCAATTGCTTTGAAAGAAATAAAGCTATTGCAACATTTGGCAATAATCATTCTTGCATATATTTATTTCTATAATTGCAAGCCACAAGACTGACTTTTCTGGTTTAGCTTATTGGAAAATTATACAAAATTAATACCTCACAATACTTGTGTTATTACATTGCTATTTCTTCCTCAATGTGTCTTCGCATGATAACTATTATGCAATTTTAGCTAACACACACATATATGCATAGTTTGTATACATTGTGTTAAAGCTATTTGTATTGTTTGTTGTTATCGTCTTTATTTTCATTGTCATCATTGCTATCATTATTTTTGTCCTTCCTATTTCAGATCCTTCGAAAACCATTTAAAGCTTTAATGATGATTGACGTGGCTAGGGATTGTTTTTATGAAGTTAAAATTTAAAGAACTTAAGCCAAAAAAAAAATGATCAATTTTGAAATAAATTAACAGTATTGTATCAAAAACTCAATTTCTTCATCTTGACATCTTAGAAACCACGAAGCTCAAACCTGCCTCTACCCTCAATATTCTTCATTTCTTGCGATTTTTTCTAGGGAAGATTACATAGTGTCACTTATTAAAAATACTTCTAATAGGTTAGGAGTGTTAAGGCGCCTTCGGGGGCCTTTTCAAACCATTCCATAAATTTCTCCGTAAAAGGGTGATATCCGTTCCAGTCAGGAGTATGGAATCTTGAATTTACAATAGGGTACTTTGAAAAAGTGGAGTCTAAAGTTTATCGTCTCAACAAATCTCTCGCCTTCACCGCCTCTCCTTCCAATCCCTTTCAAGTCACCGAAGAGAGAGAGAGAGAGAGAGAGAGAGAGAGAGAGAGAGAGAGAGAGAGAGAGAGAGAGAGAGAGAGAGAGAGAGAGAGAGAGAGAGAGAGAGAGAGAGAGAGAACATTCCATGCGTCTCCTGTTTTTTTCCTCTGGGTCCCCCTCCTGGGGTAATCAGACACCCTAAATGTTCTGAAACCCACAAAATTCGGTTCTAAGGGTTCATAAATATATAAAATGATACATCTCTTGGCTTATTATATGTTTATTTCAAGATTCAATTCAGGTTCCGGTTCCGACTCCGGTTCAGTGCTCCGGTTCATGAGCCGACTCCATCCTGACTCCTTCCTCGACTCCGATTCCTTCTCCGATTCCTATTGGCTGATTATTTTCCTAATAACTTAAAATCTCGGTTGGGTGTATTTAGCCAATCCAACCATCAGAAGTAGTAGCAAGTTTGGTAGGGCTAGGATAACTATAAGCCCCTAAATTGGAGGGTTCAATATATATATATATATATATATATATATATATATACAACTTTACATTATTATTAATATTATAATTATTATATATATATAGCATATATATATACATATATATATATATTTTTATATCTATATATATAGTCATATATATATATATATATATATATATATATATATATATATATATATATTTATTGTATATATATATATATATATATATATATATATATATATATATATATATATATATATATATATATATATATATATATATATATATATATATATATATATATATATATATACTTTACTAACTCATTACAACCGCTCCCAGGGAGGGTCAAGACCCTGTCAGCGGGGTCAGCACTCTTCTGAATCTTCCTTTCTCTTCTAAAACTCCATCTTCCCCCAGCTCCTGCCTTGACGGCAATCCGTGTCTTCTCAATAAGTCCTCCACCGAGCTTTCCCATCTCTTCCTAGGTTTTCCTCTTGGTCTCGTTTCCTAAGTCTCCACTCCCATCTCTTCTTGGTCACTTCTTTGCATCCTCTCAAGGTGTCCCCACCACCTCAATCTAGCTGCATCCATCTTATTCACAGCCTTCACTCCAACCTCCTCTCTTATTCTTTCGCTTCTCTGTCTGTCTCTTCTAGTCTTTCCCATTATCGCTCTCAAATCGTGCATCTCCGCCGACTGTATTCTACTATCCTCTCTTGTGGTCGTACTCCATGTCTCTGCATATAGTAAAATCGGTGTTAACACACCTTCAAAGATCACCCTTTTGACTCCACACTCATTTGTCTATCTTTCAGTATTGGGATACACTGCTCTTACTGCTCCCATATTGAGCTATCCTACTTTTATATATATATATATATATATATATATATATATATATATATATATATATATATAAATATATATATATATATATATATATATATATATATTAGTAACAATATTTTATTACTACACCGACTAATTTTCATTGTTAATATATATTTATATGGGAGAAAAAGGAGAATAAATTAATTACAAATTAAGAAATTGTCCAGTGGTTCCGTACCGGGCGAGACAAGCCGTAAGACCAGAGTTCAATTCTCGGTCGGGACATTTGAAAATTTTAGTGGATATCTATACTTAATTAAAGAAATATTAATATATAATATTAAAGTGTTCCAATTTAATATATATATATATATATATATATATATAAAAGTAGTATGAACACACATATATATATATATATATATATATATATATATATATATATGTATATATATGTGTGTGTGTGTGTGTGTGTGTGTGTGTGTGTGTGTGTGTGTGTGTATATATGTTTATATATATATATATATATAGTATATATATATATATATATATATATATATATATATATATATATATATATATATATATATATATATATATATATATATATATATATATATATATATATATATATATATATATATATTCAAAATGAGGAATTCAGCCGGAAAAAGTTAGAAAAATCAAAACTTTTAATAAATTTTAATAAACTTGAAATTTGAATTTGTTTTAAATTACTTTAAATAATTTCCAAAGTTTTTGATTATCCTTAGTCATATAATGAGAACTTAATTTTGCTAGAATTGATAGAATTGCCTAAGCAATTTATCAAACACACACACACACACACCTACACACACACACATAGCAGTTATATATATATTATTATATATATATATATACATATATAAAGATATATATATATATATATATATATATATATATATATATATATATATATATATATATATATATATATATATATATAAATATATTTATATATATATATATATATATATATATATATATATATATATATATATATATTATATATATATATATATATATATATATATATATATATATATATATATAATATATATATGTATATTAGAGAGATATAGATATATAGAGGTAAATAAATATATATCAAGAGGAATTGATCGACTTATATATATATATATATATATATATATATATATATATATATATATATATATATATATATTGATAGAGGTATGGGGATATATATAGGTATATATATATATATATATATATATATATATATATATATATATATATATATATATATATATATATATATATATATATATATATACAGTTTTCACCACTGCTCACGGGCTGAGCCCCATTTAAGAGCGAAGTGTGAAAACATTTAAAATATCGCCATCTAAAGAAAATTTCGCACATGAGCACAGACACAAACCTTAAAGTGAGGAAGATTAAATTCAGCAGGAAACACAGAAGATGGAAGAGAATTCCACAGAACAGAAGTGGCTTGAAAGAAGGAAGCACAACAGTGAACAAGTCTGGAGTTGCTAATGTCTACACAAAACTCGTGTGCAGACACTGTTCCCCTTGTACTTCGACGGCTTCCTAAAGGTGGTGGTATGTGAGTGGTTAGTTCCTTCGAGCGCTTACTGCTGTGGTACCCATAGAAAAGAAACAAAACTCCAACATTGCGTTGCAAAGATAGATTGTCAGATGAATTGGAAAGTTTATTAGCCTTTTGGCCTTTGACTCGACCCTATCCAAAAACCGGGTGAAACCAGAGCCCCCCCCCCCCAATATGAGAGCAATACTCCAAGTATGGGCGAATGAGACGCTTGTATAGCATAATTGGAGTAACTGAGAAAAGAAAAAAAAATTTTACAGTCTAAACAGAACTCCCAGCTTCTTTGAGGCCACCCTAGCAACCATCGTGATACGAGGTTCTCAAGACATTTTTTTATGTTATGGCCAAGAATGTTTATATTTTCAACAGGAGAGCACGAGAGAACCATCTTAAGAGATAGAAAAGTTAATAGGTATCTTAGAGAGGGAGATTTGCAAAGTTGTTTTTAAAGAATTGAATTTGAAAAGGTTGGGAGGCCCCACCAGGAAATTTTATTCAGATAAGCGAGAATAGAATTGGAAAGATTAAGACGAGAGGAAATTCTAGAAGCAATAGACATAACAGATCGTCTGCATATAAATGGATAGCGTTAGATGAGCAGCTGAGAAGATCATTAATGAAACACGGGAATAGAGTAGAAGATAAGACAGAACCCTGAGGAACACCACAATTGACATGGAAGGAAGATGATGTCGCCCCATCAATAACAGCCGATATTGAGGGACTTGAAAGAAAGCTAGACATATGTAAGCAAAGAGTACTAGGAAACCCAAAGGAGGGGAGCTTGTAAAGTAGTGAGCCGTGCCATACCTTGCCAAATGAATTAGATATTCCAAGAACCACCACATATGTCTCCCCATAGTCCCAAAGGGAGGAAACCCTTAAATCGGTTAGATATTTTAAGGTATATTACCAGTAGACCTCGAACGCTGAAAAGCCGTACTGGTGATGGAAAGAAGAAAATGAATTTCCAGATGATCAAAGAAATGAGAGTTGAGAAGGGTTTCAAAGATCTTACATATGATACAAGTGAGAGCTATAGGTCGATAGTCAGAAGGATCAGATCAGTTACCTTTCTTTGGAATAGGTTGGACATATGCACCTTCCCAACACAGGGGAAAAGTGCTAGTATTGAGGCATAGAGAATATAGTTGAACGAGAGGTGGTGCCAACTCGGAAGCACACTCCCTCAAAACTTCGGAAGAAATGCCATCCGGGCCACTTGCCTTCCTAACGTTTGTAGATTTCAGGAGCCCATTCACCCGATCAAATGTAATCACAGGTAAAGGAATTGGACATCTGAGAGGAGAAGGAGAATTGCCAGAGTCGTCTAGGATTTAATTAGATGAAAACAGGAGGCTAAAGAGATTGACCTTTTCAGCTGGAGTATTAGCAATAGAACCATCCCAGCGAATAGAGGAGCAAAGGCAGATTTACAGAAGTTATTAGAAATCTTTTTGGCAACAGGCCAGCAAGATTTGTCAGTAGGAGAACCAATGAGGCCAGCGCACTTTCGCTTTCTGAAAGATCGTTTTGCTCATCGAATAGTATCCCTGCAACTATTCCGAATTGAATGAAAATTAAAGAGAGTGATAGGAGAACGAGTATTTTTCCACTTACTCCCGATACGCACTATTTCTAGCCTGAATGGCCAGAGGATAAGCACGATCGAACCATGGATTTTGATGAGAGAAAGATTTTGTAGAAGAAGGAATGAATCTGATCATCCCATCAACGATTGCAGCTCCCACCTTATCGGCAAAATCAGGAGCGTCTTCAGAGTCAAAGCAGTCACTCCAGTTATAGTTGGATTAGAAGCGATGCAAAGCCCTCAATCGGTCCTTTTAAATTGTCGGAAAATACTCTTAGGGCAGGATGGAGCTGTTGGAGAGTAAGTATTAAAATTAAGAGATATAAGATTGTGGTCACATTTACCGATAGGAGCGAAGGTAGCGTATTTATAGAGAGAAGAACTAGTGGTGAAACATAGGTCCAGTGTTGTCAATAATTGATTGGGGCAATCAGGAGTGCGTGTAGGTTCTTTAACTAGTTGCTCTAGATCTTTGGGAATGCTGAATGATTCGGCCTCATTCCTTCCTGGATCGGTATGAGAGGACCCAAACCATTAAGTGTTGTGTACATTGAAATCCCCTAAATAGAAGATCTCAGTATTTTGATAAGAAGATATAACAATCTCGCGAGAAGTAGTAAGATAATAAAAAGAGACATAAAAATCTTTTCTGTTAGATGAATAGTAGCAGTAGTAGAAGATTATTGTAGTAGTAGAAAGAAAGATTTTAAGTCATAGGATATCAAAGTTAGGTGATTCGAGATTTACGAGACGTGTTACAGGTGTATTAATTTTCTTACATAGTAACATACTCCACCGTTCAGATGGAAATATGAAATAAGTTATGGTTGGATATGTTAAACGAGTTAAAGAATGAATTCTTAGGTATCTGGGACAAGAGCCAAAGGTTAGTATTAGGGTTAGAGTTAGAGAGGTGATATTCCACGGATTCAGAGTTAGAGCGTAAGCCACGGATAAAGTCTGTAGGAACAAGTCTATTAAAATTCCACGTCTGCCAAATCTGCCATTTCACTAACAAAGTTGTAACAAAACAAAAACAAAAGGCAAACAAACAAACAGATAGACAGACAGACAGACAGACAGACAGACAGACAGACAGACAGACAAAAACAAAAGGGGAAATCTGATATAAAATTATTCAATATTAAAACCTAAATTTAAAGGCTGAAATGCTAAACATTCATTTCAAAAAATAATAAATTTTAAACAAATGAAAGAATAACTGAAACACACACTCACGACTCGTACAACCATCCCTACTCTAGAGTCTAGAGGAAGTAATAACTACGTAACCACCATAAAAACTCAAGTATAAAATACGATAAGGTAAATTGAGTAAATTTTGAATAATTTCAAGATTAAAACATTAGAAATATAAAGACAGTAAGGAGCCACATGGGCCTATCGAGACTTTCCCAGTCAACCTAATAGTACCAATCGCCAAACTTGCTCATGCAAATCCACAAAGTACCCTAGGGCTTGTCAATAACTTGGCCTACACAAGTCTACAATTAAATTTAAAAAAACAATAGCTAAAGTACATGCTAACCATACTACAATCTTTAATAACTTTGCTATAGTCATAACATGCAGTTTAACCTTAATAACTACTGTAACTAACCCGCCAATTTGGCTTAGTCAAAATATACTATATGATACCGAAACCATCCATATACCTATCCAATCCTTTCTTAACTGTTGCAATAGAGTCTCACTCAACAACCTCCTGTGGCAAACCATTCCAAAAATTAACAACCCTATTACTGAAGGAATGCTTTCTTATATCAAAATGGCATGCCTTCTTCTTAGTTTTCATACTGTGACCCTTGGTCTCCCGTCCGTGGTTTACTATGAAGAATTTATTGGTCTCCATATTATCAATAAATGTAAATATTTTGTAGACTTGTATCATGTCCCCTCTGAGAAATCGCATTTAAACAGAAACATTCCCAACTCCTTCAACCTCTCCTCATAGCTCTTACCCTCAATCCCAGAAATCATCCTTGTTGCTTTACGTTGCACTCTCTCTTCAAGTCATACCTACTGTATTTCCTTAAATAAGGGGCCCAACTTGGTTTAATTTTAAAACTGCCTAACATATGCTATTTATTTACAGTTTACTTATAAAACTTCCTTGTTCTTGTTGAACGACCATTGCGATTATATACCTAGTGCGTTTTATTAGACTTTTATTTCCTTGCTTCCAATTCACTTGATTACTATTTTCAAATTACTGTTTATAATCACACTTAAATCTTTTTCTTGGTCCACAGACTCAATTCGTTTGTCACTTATCTGCCCACCCAAAAAGTTTATCAAGATCATTTTGAATCTTTATACATCCGTCACTAATTCCTTACTTGAGGTAGCCACTTTTGGATATCATCGCAAACTTAGAAATCTTACATTTAAGTCTCTGGTCTAAGTCATTTATATATATGAGGAACAATAGTGGCCCCAGCGGCCAGCACTGAACCCTGTGGAACACCGACTCTTCACTATTTTCCATGATGACTATTACAATTTAGCCGTATACACACTGTTTTCGATTCCACAACCGCTCTTTAATCCAACCATGTACCACTCCACATATACCTCATTGCAATAACTTTTTCATCAGCCTTATGTGGGAAACCTTATCAAAAGTTTTGCTGAATCTAAATACATAATATCAACTGGATTTTCTCGGTCAATGCAGTCAGAAATGTACTCCATAAAATCTAAAAGGTTTGTTTGACATGACCTACACTTTCTAAAATCATGCTGAGAGCTATACAATCATACCTTTCAGCAACTTTTCCAAAACTTTTATAACCTGAGATGTTAAACTAACTGGCCTATAATTTCCCAAATCTTCCTCACTACCTTTCTTATAAATAGGCACAACATATGCTACTTTCCAGTCGTCTGGGACCTCACCAAATGTTAAAAATCAAATACAGTGCCTTTGCAATGCTGCTGTACCATCCTTTCAGAATTTCTTACCATATATATCATCAGAACCTGCAGCTTTACTTGTGTCAATATGGTCCCGTAAAGATTTAATATCTTCTCAAATTTAAATTCTGTAAGTCTATTTATTACAGGAATACCAGAACTATTAGTCTCCAAACTACTATCCAATCTTTCCTCAGTAATCATTGTCGAAAAATAAGCACTGAAAATGTTGACCAACTTCTTATCTGAACTCATTAAATTTTCATCAATTTTAATTGGACCAATTGTCATATTCTTACTTTTAAATTTATAAAAGCTAAAAAACTTCATGTCCTTATTACTATTCCTTGCTCTCTCTCTCTCTCTCTCTCTCTCTCTTCTCTCTCTCTCATCTCTCTCTCTTCCTGTCCCTATCTCTCTTTCTTCTCTCTCTCTCTTCTCTCTCTCTCTCTCTCTCTCTCTCTCTCTCTCTCTCTCTCTCTCTCTCTCTCTCTCTCTCTCTCTCTCTCTCTCTCCCTCTCTCTCTTCTCTCTTCTCTCTTTCTTTCTTTTTCTCTCTCTCTCTCTCGCTCTCTCTCTTCTCTCTCTCTCTCTCTCTCTCTCTCTCTCTTCTCTCTCTCTCTCTCGTCTCTCTCTCTCTCTCTCTCTCTCTCTCTCTCTCTCTCTCTTCTCTCTCTCTCTGATTGACTGGTTAAGTTAATTTCCATTTTTCCTATAGTTTTCTAAATCATCCTCCCTATTACTATCCATGAATATTTGAAAACATCTGCTCTTTTCGTTAATTTTCTCTCTTATCTCTCTATTCCACCAAACAAGTTTTCTCTTCGCCACCCTAATAGGTATATTTTTAAAACATACTGACTGAATATTTATCAAAATTTGCTTAAAATGTTCCCACATTATAAAACAGTTTTGGTCTTTAAACTCTTTATCCCAAACTCTTTATCTCAAAAAGTTGTCTAGTATGCAATTTAAAAATACAGAACTACTATGGTTTATATTAGACAAGGAATCCCAATGAATGCCAGGGAAATTGAAATCACCCATTTTGACTACTTTTTTTTATTTTTTTTTTATTTTTTTTTTTTTTTTTTTTTTTTTTTTTTTTTTTTTTTTTTTTCTTTGCATGCCGTCTCGATATCTTTCACCATTTCCGCGTCTAATTCTTGACTCTGGCCATGTTTCAGTTATGCAAATAATATCTTCTCCTTTATGGTAT
>JABUQX010041026.1:15000-17500 GCA_015478945.1 Trachelipus rathkii | reverse complement strand
AAAAATTCACAGGAACCTCGTATGATCATTAAAATAGATTGTGTTTAGGGGCGAAATTGAATTTTTTTTCCTGAACTGGACCTAACCTAACAACTAACCTAACCTAACCTAACCTAAACCTAACTATTTTACCCTAACCTAACCTATCCTAACCTAACCTAACCTAAACCTTAATTCGCCCATAGAACATAGGTAAGAAAAAAATTTCATTTCGCCCATAGAACATCTATTTATGTATCATAGATGATACCTGTAAAATTTTTTTTTGATTCCGACCTCCCGTTTCCTGTGGGCGTTAAGGACATTATATATTATATACTATATATATATTTTTTTATAATATATAATATATATATATATAATATATATATATATATTATATATATATATATATATTATAGTATATATATATATATAATATATATATATATATATATATTATTATATATATTGTAGGAGCTCTTCCTCTGTGGTTGAACCTTCGTGGTACCAATATTCAGAAACTAGCGGAAATGGACTATAGGCCAATTCTGGAGTCAATGAGTGCGAGTCACCTGATTCACAAGAAATTCGGAAATCCAAAACTCTTGCTTGAAGGTAAAAGCTTCTGTTAATTTATTTGGTGTTCCATCTGCTGTCTTTTCTAATAGATGCATAAAATACGTAATTTTCGTATGTTACGAATATGAGGATAATAATAGAGGAAATTGTTTTTTAAACATAAAAAAAGAAAAAAAAGAAATGATTATATAAATCAGGCTTAAGTTTTAGGAAACTTTAGTTTTACCTCCAAAAATATAAAGAAATGCGAAGCGAATACTCTACTGAAGTTGTTTTCATTATTAAAAAAGAAAAGATTTATTCACTTTTAAGACTTTTCATTATTTTCCTCAATTTAGACATTAAAATACAGAATTCAATGGAATTAGAATTACGGTACAGTAAATAAAAAAAAAAATAAATTAAAAAAATAATAATAAGAATAATAATAATAAAAAAGCAGGAAATGCTTTTAAAATATAAAAATAAAAAAATATATCTTTCACTTTAAAGAAAGATTAAATAAAAACGTATCCTTGACTCCAACATTTTTTTTTTTTTTTTTTTTTTTTTTTTTAACTTCAGTTTTCGCGAGAATTTTATAAAGAGATTTTTCAATTACAGTTAATTCTGATTAGATGAACTAACGTATCAGATAATTTATAGTTAACTTTAGTAACTTTTTATTTATAGTTAAATTTATAGTTAACTTAATTTAAAGGGATTTGTAATGAATTGTTTAAGTCTCTCTCTCTCTCTCTCTCTCTCTCTCTCTCTCTCTCTCTCTCTCTCTCTCTCTCTCTCTCCTCTCTCTCTCTCTCTCTCTCTCTCTCTCTCTCTCTCTCTCTCTCTCTCTCTCTCTAACTAATTATAATTATCAGAAAACCTAAAGTCACCACCTAAACTTGAACTAATAACATTCACCTAATATCATCTGACCTTAATTACAACCATTAAAACTCACACTTTAACTACAAGCAAAGCAATTTAATCTAATAAAACTACATAAATTTCAAAAAAAATTATTTATTCAGGAAAAATCTTCCGACCAAGGTTGATTGGTGCATAAAAAAATTTAATATTTTTTTTTTAAACAAAGTTTGCCTTTAAATGCAGTCTATCACAAATATATATATCAAGAATAAAAGAAAGAAAAAAAAGGAAAAAGATAAATCATAAAGACTACATAATAATAGAAACTACAAACAGACAAGATCACACAAAAGGTAGACCAAGTTAAAAATGTAGAATGATAAAGGTAGACAGATTGGTACCCAAATAGGTAGAGATATAATTGACTTAAAGGTTAAAAATTAGATAATCTAATTTCTATCAATAATAACTTTATATATATATATATATATATATAATATATATAAATATATAAAATATATATATTATATATATATATATATATATATATATATATATATATTATATATATATATATATATAATATATTTGTGGAATTGAAACGCAACACATGGCAATTTGTTAATACAGTGCCTTACAAATATATATATATATATATATTATATATATATATATATATATATATATAGTAAAAAAAATATATAATATATAATTTATATCTATAAATAATATATATATATATATATATATATATATATGTGTGTGTGTGTGTGTGTGTGTGTGTGTGTGTGTGGTGTGTGTGTGTGTGTGTGGTGTTGTGTACCGGTTTTTTAAGTGGTTTTTAATATAAAGCAATATCATTGAAAAAAAAAAATACATTTTTTTAAAAACTTTATTCTTTGGAATTGTATGTAAAAAAATAATGAAAATAATGAAAAAATTATAAAAAACGTAATAATTAAAAAAAACTTAAAACGTGTTTTTGCACACAACTCACTCCTCACACACAGGTAGTATAATATATAAATATAATAATATATAATATATAATATTAAATATATATTATATATATTATTATATATATAAT
>JABUQX010041026.1:0-5000 GCA_015478945.1 Trachelipus rathkii | reverse complement strand
TCAAATATTTCCCGAAAAAAATCAATACCCAGGATTCCGGCTCGGATACGGCTCCGGATAAGCGACTTTGGTTCCGTCCAGGATCCGACTAATGTTTGCTACCACTATTTGACATTGCTTCAGCACGTCTTCTTGAAATAAATTTTTTCACTAAAAAAAATATTATGGCTGAAAGAAAATTTCATACCCAGGTCCGATCTGGATCCGGCTCTGGACTTCGGCTTCGGCTAAGTTGCGTGCACTATTTGAAAATTGTTCGGCTAAGTCCTTCTGACAATTAATTTTGTCCCCAAAAAAAATATTTCGCCGAAAAAAATTCGATACCCAGGTCATTCCGGCCTCCGGATACGCTCCGGATACGACTTTCGGCTTCGGCTCCAGTTCCGACTAAATGTTTCTACACTATTTGAAAATTGTTCAGCACGTCTTCTTGAAATAATTTTTCACCTCAAAAAATATTTTCTGAAGAAAATTCATACCCAGGATCCAGATCCGGATCGGATCCGGCTCCGACTTCAGCTTCGGCTCCGGATTCGACTAAGGTTTCTGCACTTTTTGAAATTGTTCGGCACGTCTTCTGACAATAAATTTTCACCAAAAAATATTTCCCGAAAAAAATTCTTACCCAGGATCCGGCTCCGGATAGGGCTCCGGATACGACTTCGGCTCGGCTTCGGCTTCGGATCGACTAATGTTCTACACTAGTTGTTTGGAGATCATTTCTCAGCACGTTCCTTCTGAAATAAATTTTTCACCTTAAAAAAAATATGTTTTCTATGAAGAAAAATTCATACCGCAGGATCCTGGATCTGGATTCTCGGCTCCGGCTGGCCGGGCTCCGGCTCCGGGCTGCCGACTTCAGCTCGGTTCCGGATCCGACTAAGGTTTCTGCACTATTTGAAAAAATTGTATTCGGCACGTCTTCTGACAATAAATGTTTTCACCCAAAAATATTCCCGAAAAAAATCCATACCAAGGATCAGGGCTTCCAGATCCGGGCTCCGGCTCCGGAATTGGCTCCGGATCCGGACTATTATGCTTCTAGACTATTTGAAACAGTTGTTCAAGCCGTCTGTCTTGAATAAATTTTTCACTCAAAAAAGATATTTCTGAAGAGAAGAAGACTACCCAGGATCCGAGATCCGATCCGGATCTTGGCTCCGACGAGCTTCAGCTCCGGAGTCGACTAAGTTTCTGCACCTATTTGAAAATTGGCGGCACGCCTTTCTGAGCAAAGTTTTTCCACCAAAAAAAAAATATTTTCCCAGAAAAAAATTCATACCCCAGGATACGGCTCCGGATACAGCTCCGGATACGACTTCCCGGATACGACTCTAACTTCGGCTCCGGATCCTACTAAGGTTTCTGTACTATTTGAAAATTGCTCAGCACGTCTTCTTGAAATAAATTTTTAGCCTAAAAAAATATTCTTGAAGGAACAATTCATACCCAGGATCCCGGATCCGGATCCGGATCCGCATCCGGATCCGGATCCGGATCCGGATCCATCAAAGGTTCTTGCACTATTTGAAAATTGTTTGGCACGTCTTCTGACAATAAAAATTTCACCAAAAAAATATTCCCGAAATAAATTACACTACAAGGATTTCCGGGCTTCCGGGATCCGGGCTCGGAATTCCTGGTTATGACTTCGTTTCTGCCCTCGGATTCCGACTAAGGTTCGTGCACTAGCATTTTGATAACTGTTCAGCCACGTCTCCTGGAATTAAATTTTTTCACCTAAAAAAATATGTTTTGAAAAATTTCATTACCTCTTGGCAGGCCGGCTCCGGCGTCCGACACCGCTCTGGCTTTCGACTCCGCTCCGGATCCGGTTCCGGATCTGACTAAGGATTCTGCCTTATTTGAAAATTGTTGTACGTTATCTGGCAAAAATTTTCAATCTAAAAAATGTATTTCTTGGAAAAAAATTTTACCCAGGATCTGGCTAAGGCGCCGGCACCAGCACCAGCTCCGGCTCCGGCTCCGGTTCCGGCTCCGGCTTCGATTCCATTTATTTGACTGAGTAAAATCCGAAGAATGGGTGGGAGGTTGAGAATATGAAAAAAAAATAGATTTTCTATAATTATAAATAAAACTTTTTTTTAACCTCTAAGCCAACCTGGAATTACAATTTTGACTGGAATTGAAATTTTTTAGTTCGACACCTCTCTAAATAAATTTCAGTATCTAAAAAAACATTTAGAATTTTAAAAAAATAATTACACCATGATGTTCAGGAGGAATTTTCTATAATCATGATGAAATAAAAAAAAAATTGTGGAAATTTTTGATTTTGACTGCAAAAAGGTGTAGGAGGGTCCGAGGAGTAAGTCTCCCGCGTTAAAAAAATCAAAGAAAGTAAATTGTAGCGTTAATCAATCACCAGATTGAACATTCGATCCAACGTTATTTCACGTTTTTGCGTGAAAAATCAAAAAAAAAACTTTTAAGAATAAAATATGATAATAAGAAAGGGGTGAAAATTTCTTCATGTAATCATGATAGTTTCCAAAAGAGTCAAATTTTGTATTCAGGATAGTATACATGTTTCAGATATAAAATGTACATCGGGTAATGGTTACGCACATCTGTATTCATAAAGCGATAAATATATATTATATAGTATATATATATATATATATAGTATATAGTATATAGTATATATATAATTATAGTATGATATATATATAATATATATATAATGATAGGTATATAGTATTATAGTTATATATATATAATATATATTATATATATATATATAAATATTATATATATATATTGATAATATATATATATATATATATATATATATATATATATATATATATATATATATATTATATATATATATATATATATATATATTATATATATATAATATTATATATATATATATATATAGAATTTAGGTAATATATATAATGCATCACGTTTTATTTTTGCATAGTACAAAACTATTCAAATCCAGGTAGACACGAGTTTGCATATATGAGGACACTGTCACACATATGTGTGTGTTGTATAAATTCACGATAGGAACAAAATCATAATACCAAAGCTAATATGTTAAATGAGATACGAAACATGCTATTTTTAGAAAGTCGTTTATAAAGATAGGTTAAATTATCCTATACTCTTGTGGAGCTTTATAATATCATTCCGCAATTTCGATCACTAATTATAATAATATTTAGAGAAAATATATATATATATTAATGTATATTATAATAATATATATATATATTATATATATATATATATATATTATATATTAATAATATATATATATAATATATATATATATATTATTATATATATATAAATATATTAGATATATATATAATTAATATATATTTTTAAATATATATATATATATATAATATATATACTTAATATTAACTATTCAAATTATTATATATTATTATATAATTTTTGAGTCAGTGTATCAGGACACCATCCATACGGCTCTCACTCAATGAATACCTGAGCCATACACTGTAAGTGACTCTGATAAAAAATTCATATTATTATAAGACTCCATGGAATGAGGGCCCTGTCTTATATTATTAATATGTTTTACTCAATATTGTACACATAAGAGTGTGGATAATGAATTTATTGGTGTTTGAAGATGTAAATGAATATCTCTCAGTGTCTAGTCTACTCACACACTCACAAGATACACATAAAAAAATTTCATATCCCAATTGCTTATTGTTATAGTCGTTAAGATTAGCGAATAGTCTCTCAAGAGACATCACAATGGTCTTATTGACTACAGAGTAATAATTCTTCTTTTACTGAAATATCTATATATGAGGAAGTTAGTAATAACGCGCTCTATCTGACTCTAAAAATAAAGATATGGCCAGATTCTTAAGAATAATAGTTTGATATTCTCTATATTTAGAGAAAATATTTTAGGACTAAAGTTGTTTAATGGAGATCACTCGATGTTAAAGTATATGAGAAAATACGACATGTTCAAATAGATAATAGGATACACTGATGCCGGAACTAATTCACATTGTATGAAGATTACTGCAATTGGCATACAAGATTGCTTTGCGAGGATTACACTGGTAAAATGTAATGCAAACTCGAAAATATTGCAAAATGAGAGTGCGCACGGGGTTTTGCGCTAAGGGATAAGGATAAAAAATTTAGGAGAAAGTTTAAAGATTTGAGCGAAAAAGAGAAGCAAAAACTGCTCGATTTTATGAGGAATATGAAATCTCACAAGGAGGAAGAAAGTGATAAGTCGATTTCATCTCCATCTTCTCATAGCTCTAATTCTTCAAAATTATCTTCGAAAGCCGGTGAATCCAATTCATCGACGTCAGAAACTGAAAAAGAAGAAGAAACCACTCACGTCAAAAGATATAAAAAAAAGATTGAAACCGTTGTTAAATCAACCGATGAAGGTGGAAAAGATATCCTACATCAAGACAATTACCTAGGATATGACTATTACTATAAAGACTCTACGCGTAAGTTTGAATTTATAAAATATATTCGTTTATTTTTTTGGCTAAAATTTTAATTTGGCAACTAATATCATTAAAACGATTATAAATGGATATCTCATATACGTGTGAGAGTCGTGTTTGACACAACAAGTTATACACTCACGTGAATGAATATAGTGTCGGCCTTCGTCCTGTTGGGTGAAACGAGAAAAAGACCACTTAACCAGTAGTTCTCGGCTTATTGTTTCTGAGTTTCCTTCTCCCCGTCACGATCATCGTATACCAGCACCTTATGTACCAACATAGAATATCGTAATAATAGACCCGTTACGGAATGAGTATAGGATTTAAATACAGTTTGATATTAGAGAGTCAGGCTCACCTCTTATATAGTATTACGTAAATGGCATACCGAGTGATAATATATGGATATCATGGTGAGAACAACTTGAGAAGTGAATGGAGGGGCGGGCCATATTTTAGGCTCATCTTCCTGTACAATAGCGATTCAATTGCCTAGTTGATCCC
>JABUQX010041025.1:85000-86723 GCA_015478945.1 Trachelipus rathkii | reverse complement strand
ATTGAGGTATGACGAGCACGCTGAGAGAGGCGAGAGGACTAGTTTCGTTTGCGGTAGATCATTTTCGTAATTTTGGAGGGGGAAGCATTTACATATCAGTTATTGCTATAACTTCAACAGACTTTTAGAACCGTATTTGGAAATGCTATAACATTTTTACATTATTTTAATAACGACTAAGAAGGATAAATCATGAAACTTCAAATTAAAAATTAGGTATGTATTTCTGAAAGAAAATTATATTTTCCTTTCTCAATATGGTTTAATATTATTACATTTAGATTTTGAAATAATCAAAATTTTTATTTTGATTTTTTTAAATTATTTTTTAAAAATTATCTGAATAATTTAATCCTATCTTGGCCGTATTTTTATTTAATATATGAATTTATTTAATTATTTTATTATATTCTGCTTATATATCGATACATCTCTCTAATCGCTGAGTAAATTGACACTAATAGTTGAGAAATACATTATCACGAATCAGTACTAGAAAAATATGATCCTCACTAGGTGTAGTGAGGTAAATTTATCCGGGCTATATTCATATATATATATGGGTTTATTCAAATTTTTGGCTTTAATATCGCAATATTCTCTTAACATGTAAGGAAATGATTGTTTTATAAATATTTTTTAAAATTTAGGAACATTTTATTCATTTCTATTGATTATTTTAATTTCTTCAGAGACTTCTTTTATGTCGATATTATGTTAACGGAATTTTGATTTCATAAAATTATTTTTAATATTAGTTGTATTTTAATATTTGCGTAACGGGTAATTATTTAGTTTCGATTCTTTTAATTTATTTTGTGATATTACAAGCGAGTATTGAGAAGTAGACACTGTCTTTTTAGCTGTTCCAGTCAAGCCATTAAACCAGCACACGGCCATGCAGCATCTTCTACCAAGAGGAAGCGATTGATTTTTTCCAATCCAACAAAGAGAGAGAGAGAGAAGAGAGCGAGAGAGAGAGAGGTAGGGAGAGAGACAGAGGGGGAGAGAGAGAGAGAGAGGAGAGACGAGGACGGGAGAGAGAGAGAGAGAGAGAGAGAGAGGAGAAAGAGAGAGAGCTTATATAATATATACTATATAATATATATATATATATCCCATACTATATTAAATATATACCAAATAATAGAGTATACGTACTCTATAGGTAGTTCTCCACGTATAGAGATACTCACTTACTATTATATATATATTATATATAACATAGATATAATATATAATATAATATATATATGGGGTCATTTTTTTGCCCACGGTAGTAATTTTTTTTTATCCTTATCCCTTTAACGGTGCCTTAGCCCTATTTTTGAATTTTCCGATCACATGCTACACACGGTGCGCGTGACGCACACACATAATACACAGCCCTTGAACAGGATACCTATGGGTCAATGTTTTTTTCCCACGGTAATTTTTTGTCCTTCCCTTAGGGGCATAGCCCTTTTTGATATCTTAACCTTGTTTGACGCCATGATATTTCGGCCTTGAACTTGCCCGGATACCAATAACCTAACCTAACCTAACCTACCTAACAAAACTAAACCTAACCCAACCTAACTAACCTTACCTAACCTAACCTACACGTAACCTAACCTAACCTAACTACACCTACCCACCTAGCCTAGCACTACTCCTAGCCCTACCAATACACAACGCGTAGGGTGAGGCACCTAGCGGTACACCTACAGAAATCCAATTACGC
>JABUQX010041025.1:77500-80000 GCA_015478945.1 Trachelipus rathkii | reverse complement strand
ATTTTTTTTTTGATCCGAACTCCCGTTCCGTGTGGCGTTTAGTAACTTTGTTCTATTTATTATATATATATATATATATATATATATATATATATATATATATATATATATATATATATATATATATATATTATATAATATATATATCTATATATATATATAATAAAATATATATATATATATATATATATATATATATATAATATGGTCAGCCTAAAGATTGGGCGATGCACATAGTTAAAATGCTATGATAGCTACCCTACACTAAAATTGAATACATTTTTGGAATGATAAGCAAATTTTAGTTATTATGAAAAGTACAAAATAAAGTAAAATGAACATACAATAATAAAAAAAAAATTAAAAAAAACATTTTTAGTGATGTACGCGATGAGTTTATTTATATTACAACGGCAGAAATAGGCTAATGTAGTTAACCGATTTATAGTCTTTTTGTTCTTTTTGCTAATATTAAATTAAATACTGAATCGCTAACCTAGACATATATATTTACTATATATATATATATATTATATAAATATTTATTATATATATATATTATTTTATATATATTATATAATATTATATACTTATATATTATATATATATATATATATATATAGGTGAAATCCAGTTTAAAAACACAAAAAATATCTAATCCATATCTCAAAAACTACAATCGCTACAGGAAGGAATACATTGTTGGAATCTCCATTATTCTTTATTGCGGAAAGCCTGTAAAAAAAAAAAAAAAAAAAATTATCTCAAAAACCTACAATAGCACTAGCAGCGAAAGGAGTACATTTTGGGATCCTTGTACCATTTTAGTTAGGAAAACGATGTGAAATAAAAAATAAAAATATAATTTGGCTATTTTTTTTTTGGAGCAGGGGACATAGTATATATCTATATATTATTTATATAATTATTATATATATTAAGTATATATATATATATATATATAATATTAATATCATATAGTATATATTATATATATTATGCAAAGGTATTACACGGCAATTTAGGGGGGCTCGAGCCGACGGGAACACAGGGGGGGGAGTTTTCCCATAACCGTAGGGGAGGGCGGAGGACCCCCGCGAACCAAATAAGCCAAAGAAAGCGGGGGTTTCCGGAGACCCTCCCCGGAGGGGGGAAGAGTCCTCCTGTCGTTCGCCCGGAAGGCCGAGAGACCCCGACTCTGCCTTCGGTGTGGTATACCCTTGGGGTTTTCTTTAGATTCAATAAAAAAAAATTCTTACTATACTTAGATATAGTTTATATATTTAATCGAGTCAACGTATCGAAAGGGCTTAAATGAGGCTTTCCTCCTCAATCATTTATAAATATTAACAATAACTTTTCTTTTCTTTTTTTTTTCATTTTCCTGAACTAAAAATTTTACCAGGATTCAAAAATGTTATCCCTTTTCGCTGTAGCTATTGTAGTTTTTGAAATATATATTTTTTTAATTTCTTTTTTTTCTTTCTTTTTTTTATCATTTTCGCCACTAAAAATTTTACCAGGCTTTCAACAATTTATATTTTGAGCTGTAGAAAAATGTAAGTTTTTTGAGATATGGATTGAGATATTTGTGTTTTTAAACTGGATTTCACCAATTATATATATATATATAATATATTATATATATATATATATACTATATATACTATATTATATATATATATATATAATATATATATATATATATATATATATTATTATATAATATACTTATAATATATATAATATAATATTATTATAAATATGGTTAATAGTAAGTGAGCTGCAGGGTTGTCACCGCCGAATTGTTGATGAAAATGACGAAGATATATATACTCTAAAAAAATAATAATGAAGAAATAGTAAAATGAAAAATCGGCGGTCTCTTGTAGGAAAAAAGTTAAAGCTCTCAAAGTTTTGAAGTTTTCCCATGAGCATTTTCTTATAAAAAATATATATATTTTTTTTAAAAAATCAAAAGGATATACTCTTAAAAAATAATAAGAAGATAAAACGAAAATGATTTAAGTTTTTAGGAAAAAAAGTTACAGCCTCTCAACAAAATTTAAATTTTCCCATAGGCTTTTTTATAAAAAAAAAAAAAAAAAATTAGTGGTCTTTTGCTCGTTTTAGGGCTAACCTAGTTCGGTTATGATTAAGATTTGTTAATAATCTACATATATTCTCTGTGTATACTTACAACATATCAATAACCTGAACTAGAGGGCCGAATGATACCCAACCTTGATGGATCAAAAATGAAAGTCTATGGGAGTTTAACAACATTGAGAGGCTTGGTCTTTTTCCCAAGATACGCGCTGATTTGTCGGTTTTCACTATCTCATTATTATTTTTTTTTAGAGAATATCCTTGTGATTTTCATAAAAATCGGGGGTGACACCCCTCTATATTATCCAATTCGAAAGGTTGCCAATTCGAGATTTGCGCGATGCACGATTGAATTTGAAAATTTTAAGTAAGTAATAATATTTGTTTTTAT
>JABUQX010041025.1:52500-55000 GCA_015478945.1 Trachelipus rathkii | reverse complement strand
TGATGCTTATTCTAAGAATTCCCTAGAATAGTACAATGCCTATGTGGATAAATTTGCTCTCCGGAAATGGTATACAAATGAGCCACAAGATTATTTCTCCAAACTTAACCTCCTCATCCACTCCCCCCCCAAACCCCTCCTTGCCCAGCGCAATCCATATACATAGTTTTTCATTCTCATTGTTGACAAAACACCGATTTGCTAAAAACATTTCTGGTCTCATTTAATTTTAAAATGATGACATTTTTTTTTTAATTAGATGCAAAGAAATAAATGATTAAAAAACATTTTGTGTCAGATTTCATGACAAGCTGAGAAGCACAAATAAAAGAATGCATTTAGATTAGAAGAGAAAAGCTTAATGTTATAATATTATCATTGTCTTTGTATTGACATACATTTTTAAAAATAAATTTGTAGAAAACTTATATATTATTAGGTAGTTTTCCTTTATTTACTTATTATTTGCCACATTTGCTCTTATACACTTTAATATATATATATATATATATATATATATATATATATATATATATATATATAATATATATATATATTATTATATATAATATATATAATATATATATATATAATATATATTATATATATATATATATATATATAATATATATATATATTATATAATATGTAATATATATATATATATATATTTATATATATATATATATATATATATATATATATATATATATATATATATATATATATATATATATATATATATATATATATATATATATACAGCTTCTTTGCCTTTAATCGAAAAGCGGAAATATTTTACATAGATTATTTTTCTGGAAATCGTCCACGTCTTATTAACTATAATGAGAGCTATTCTAGATTTATTCTAGACTTATTCTAGAGCTATTCTAGATTTATTCTAGACTTATTCTAGAGCTATTCTAGATTTATGAAAACAATAAATAAAAACTGTAATATTAAAAAAAAAACAATAAAAGTTCTCTTCGTTTTATATAAATATACAATCTACAGGAAATGACTCTCTCTCTCCCTATAGCATTAACAGTAAAAAATTAATCAAATAAAACCTATCTACAGTCTACAGGAAATGGATTTCTGGCCCTTTAACAGTAACTGTATATTTGTTTTAAAATAAAAACCTATCTTTTTTTTTTCCTTGTTCTGCGAAGTCTCAAGACAAATTCTCTAAAAAGGTAATTTCAAACGTCATAAAAAGATATTATTGCACTTAACGTATTTGATAATTTGAGATTGTTCCACTCGCATCTTAATGTTTCAAGATTGCTAATTCACTTTGTTCTTTTTCGACTTCTCATCTTCCTCTTCTTCTTTAACTTAGAAACTGTTTTCTCACGATCTCTCAAGCGCTCGCGTTTGTTACGATCTCTCTCTCTCTCCTCTCTCTCTCTCTCTCTCTCTCTCTCTTCTCTCGACCTCTCTCTCTCTCTCTCTCTCTCTCTCTCTCTCTCTCTCTCTCTCTCTCTCTCTCTCTCTCTCTCTCTCTCTCTCTCTCTCTCTCTCTCTCTCTCTATATATATATATATATATATATATATATATATATATATATATATTATATATATATAATATATATATATATATATATATATATATATATATATATATATACAATATATTATATATATATATATATATATATATATAATATATATATATATATATATATATATATATATAATATATATATATATATATATAAAATTCTATATATTTATATTTATATATATGAAAATTCGTAAATATAATATATATAATATATATATATATATATATATATATATATATATTATTATATTATATATATATATATATATATATATATATATATAATATATATTATATATATATATATATTATATATATATATATATATATATATATATATATTTCCATTAGGAACCATATTTTTCCATGCTTCCTATCCAGCAGGTATCCTATGGGAATATCGCTCTTTCCTATATGTTATCTGTAGGATTTTGCTTAATAAAATGTGCTACGTTAGGAATACCTTTCGTAATTAGAATTTATAGCATCTGTGTATACGTATATAATATATATATATATTATATATATATATATATATATATATATAATATATATAATATATATAATATATATAATATATATTATATATATATATATATATGTGTGTGTGTGTGTGTGTGTGTGTGTGTGTGAGAAGCCAGTATTTTGTAATGTTGGATGATGCATCGATCGGTGCAGAGTGTTGCTCATGCACGACCCCCTGGTGCGTCGCTGTCCGGTGCAGTGCCGTACTTCGCGATTCAGAAAATTGCGGTGCTTGGCCAAACCATGTATGTATGCTATACAAACAAACAATGAACATTCACACTTACGAATATTCCTCTTTAACTAAACATTCTGTTTTTATGCGATGTTTTTAATAACGAAAAGTGTTCAGTTTTCATTCATGTTTACAACAGAATTTAATCCTCTCCCATCCGGTCTCTTATTA
>JABUQX010041025.1:0-47500 GCA_015478945.1 Trachelipus rathkii | reverse complement strand
GTAAATTTGTAAGTAAAGTGAGAACGATTTTTTATGAGCTAAAAGGGAAAATCTCTTTCACGTGCACAAAACGAAATACTTATATATATATATATATATATATATATATATATATATATATATAAATATATATATATATATATATATATATAATTTTTTTATATAATATATATATATATATATAATATATATAATAACTAATAATATATATATATATATATATATATATATGTAATATATATATATATTATATATAATATATATATATATATATATATATATATATATAATCTAATAATAATAATAATAACTAACTATAACGTTGTAAGTTGTTTTAACAATTTACCATAACAAAATATATATAATATATAATATATTGTGCTATTGTTAACAATAAAAAATAACAATAATAATAATAATATATATATATATATGCTGTATAATAATAATAAGACACACAAACACACATACGCTATATATGTATGCAATACACATATATATATATATATATGCGGTATATATATATATATATATATATATATATATATATATATATATATATATATATATATATATATATATATATATATATATATATATATATATATATATATATATATATATATATAATATATATATACAGTATATATATATATATATATATATATATATAATAATAATATATATATATATATATATATATATATATATATATATATATATATAACTATACCATTGACCGTACTCTTTATGTCTGAGGAAGGGAGTTGCTGAAGTATTATCCCAACTGGCGAGGCCTAGAGTTTCCCGAAAGCGGAAAGGCTGCAATCTTATTGGACTGCAGAAAGGTGGACAACTACAGGAGGTAGGTCTCCAGCAAGTCTCACAGGGAAGGAAGATGGGCATCTGGGGTAGTACCTGGTTTGGGATTTGACTTTATTCGTGTCAGTATTCTTGGAGGGAGGAGCAATGTCCTGGGCGGAGCCTTATAGGGCTGACTCTGGGACATATATATATATATATACTATCATATATATATACTATATATATATATATATATATGTATCCTTATAGGGATATATATATATATATATATATATATATATATATATATATATATATAGTGCTTTTGATAATGTAAAAGACCTGATAGTAAAGGTTCAAAAGCTTAAAGGATACTCGAAAGAGTGTATGTCAAAGGAATTGCGGTAAAATATAAGAAGAAAGAGTTTCCAGATTATTTTACCAGTGTTATACACGAAAGAATGAGCATAGCAATTAGAACTTGTGTCAGACAAATGAAAAGGGAAAGGATAATACATATGAAATGAGAGGGTAGGTATAAGAGTTCAGAAATCCAATTCCTGTTTTTTTTTTGTTTTTTTTTGTGTTTATTGAACGTTCACACCTCATGGAGATATTCCTAATCAAGGAGTGAAACGTCTCTAGGTAATTGCTACCTAAGATTCGGACGGGGGATTGAACCCCGTGCCACGTTACGGTTGCGTTACCGATGAGCCATATTTAAGGGGTGTGTTGCGACAATGAAACTGTAATGAGAAACGGGAGTGTCTATGAAAGTAGAGGAGTTGATAGAACGAAAAACGAAAGATCTAGACGCATAATAATAATAATAATAATAATAATAATAATAATAATAATAATAATAATAATAATAATAATAATAATAATAATAATAATAATAATAATAATAATAATATTAATAATAATAATAATAATAATAATAATAATAATAATATATAAAGGCCAAACAAGTGGGGTGGTGGAGAATATGTTCCGAAATCACCCCAGCACTCCAAACTTCTTGAAGTTCATTTTAGTGCGAGTGTGATACTACCAAGAACAATTCTGTAAAAATAAAATAATAATAAAATAATAAAAATTTTAATAATAATATTAATAATAATAATAATAATAAAATTATAATAAAAATAATAATAATAATAATAATAATAATAATAATAATAATAATAATAATAATAATATGATAATAATAATAATAATAATAATAATAATAATAATAATAATAATAATAATAATAATAATAATAATAATAATAATAATAATAATAATAATAATAATAATAATAATAATAATAAATATTAACTTCAATAAAAATTTTAAAACGTTTAACAGATATATAAAATTTAAAATATTTTTCAACATTTTTTAAATGACAAATTTCTGTTTTGCCGAAAAATCTTTAAAGGCTAGTCTTATAGTTTTAGTTCAGTGTTGCTACCAGAAGTAAAAAGAGTTACAATTACTTTATTTTTATTTAGTATTCTATATGGATAGTGAATTATAGTTTTATATTTTTTTTTATATCAGACCATTTTATAATTGAAAATGAATCTAAGTAATGTAGAGCAAAGAAAAGCTATTTGTTAATATAAATATATATATATATATATATATATATATATATAATATATAATATGTAATATATATATAATAATAATATACATATATATATATATATATATCTTCTTATAATATATATATAATATATATATATGTATATATATATATATATATATTTATATATATATATAACTATAATATATAATATATATAATAATATATATATAATAATAATATTAAATATATATAATAATATATATATATAATAATATATAATATATATATATAATATATATATAATAATAATAATAATAATATATATATATATATTTATATAATAATATATATAATAATAATATATATATATATATGTATAATATAATAATAATAATAATATATATATATAATATATATATATATATAATAATAATAATATAATATATATATATATATAATAATATATATATATATATATATATATATATATATATATATATATATACATGTGTGTGTGTTAATAAATATTGTTTTGGTATATTTCCTTTTTCTTTATAAATTACCAATATACGTTGCATTTTTATAGCTTCTCTTTGTAATTATGGAACATTTGCCTTAAATAATTTTCTAAGTAATCGAGTCAAACAAATATGGCAGTTTCTTTTTTATTATTATGAACAATACAATGTTATTAAAATTTAGGAAAGAATTTATTATTTTATTCTGGAGATTGTAATAAGTTTTTGAGAGTCCCAAACAACCCACTAAAGCCACATTGCTGAACCTTTTCCCACTGTATTATAAATTTGGTTCATTCCTTTAGCGGAATATATGGTCTGGTACCCAGGAAGGGAAAGGGAGGCATTGGTCCCTTTTTATTATTACCGGTCCTTGTCCCGCTGTTTAGAAAAACGTGTTTCATATAAATTTATTTTCCTATTTTTTCCTCGATCTTTCTTTTTTCACTTAGAATTTTGACCCTTCATTTAGGAAATGAAGATTGAACCACAAACATGTTTACCAACCAAGTCGGCTTTAAGACAGACCTTTTCGTCGATAGTGTCCTTGTGTTGAAACATCCCCCCCATCTATTTACTCCATACCACCAACACTCAAATTACCTTTCCCCCATTTATTCAGTGGATCCGTTCGTTCATACGAAAACAATGTGAATACGATTTAGCACAAACAGACCGGTTAGAGTATTAACCCACAAAAAAAAATTCTCATCAATTGACCATCCGTTATATACATCGTTTTTTTATATATAAAGGTTGTCCCAAAAATACAAGGCAAACGGACGCCCTCATCGCGAAGGCGTTAATACACGCTCCAAATGCCGTACCTTTTTTTTTTATCGTAAGATAAAAATAACTAAAGCGAGGAGGACTATTTTTTTGTTCAGTTTTTTTTAAGGTTGTTTTAGGCCTATTTAACAAACAGGCTCTCTCAAATAACTTGATGAGCTCTCTCCTATATTAATTATTTTATAAAAAAGATGTCATATGAAGACTTTTATGTTCAACTGGGAGATAAATTTAGCCAAAAGCTAATAAATTAATTAATTTTATTTGTTTTCAATATAGTTTTTATATATTATATATATTATATATACATAAATATTATATTATAGTATATATATTATATTATAATAGATATAATATATAATATATTATCTATGTTATATATATATATGATATATATATATTATATACTATATATATAATATATATAGATATATTATATAATATTATATATATATATATTATATATATATATATAATATATATAATAATATATGATATATATATTTATTTATATATATATATAATTTATATATTATATATATATATATCTTATATATATATAATATATATATTATAATATATAATATATATTAAATATATATATATATATATACTATGTAATATATATATATATTAATCTTTATATAAATATAATATATATTATATAATATATAATAGTATATATATATTAATTATATACTAATATATCTATTATCATTATATATATATATATATTATATTATACTTATATATATATTATTATATTTATATATATATTATATTATATATATATCTATACTATATATATAGATAATATAATATAATAATATATAAATATATATATATATAATAAGATCAATTATATATGTATATAATATATATATTATACTTATATAATATATATATTATATATAGTATAATTTATATTATATTATAATATAATATAATAGTATATTTATATAGATATTATATATATATTATATATTATATAATATATATAATATATATTATATATAATTATTATAATATATAATACTGATATATATCTATAATATATTATATATATATCATTATATATATATAATATATATAGTATTATATATATAGATATATATATATATATATTATAATTATATATATAGTATATAGCACAACGCCACTCGTTCTTATAAATTTTAATCATATCATTTCAATAATTAGGCATTTAAAACTTTATGAATGGTGAAAATACAGGAGATATCAAAGGTTTTTAGATGAATAGATGTGTATAACATTTAATGTTGGCGATGGTGAATTATAATGAATAAACATATGTATAATAGATGAACGGAAGCACTATAATAAATAAGACTATATACCTATATATATTATATATATACTATATACTTATATACTGGATAATATATATATAATTATATATATTATATATGTATATATTATATATATTAATATATAGTTTATATATTGCGGAGGCCGGGAGCATAATAATATTAAAACAGTGTGTAGCATATATAATATAATATTGAAAATATAGTATTCAGTGTTGTAATAGTGAAATATTGTGTTTAACATTTTAATAATTGTAACATTTACGATACTAATCGGTTTGTTAGTATGTACGTAAGGAATTTTTTCATGTATTTTATATCTTTTTTAATATTTATAATCAATAAGCTCCGGTAGGTCTCAGTGGTAGAGCACTCGCAAGCAAGTGAGGTCCAGGTTAGCAAATGGGCAGGTGGGAAATGTGAGCTGTTTCTTTGGGCTTGGCTATCGTTGCATCGGACGTTAATGAGATAACCCCCTCCGAGATTGGGGCTCTGCGTACGAGGGTGGTATTTATCTGTAATATTATAATATATACATATATTATATATATATATTTATTATATATCTAATTATATATATATATATTATATATATATATATAATATACTATCTATAATATAACATAGTTGATAAGTTACTAAATTCGAGTCCATATTCAGTAATAAATATTAGGTATGTATAAGGATAAGATATACTTATAGAGTTTATATATATAATATTAATATATATTAAGATATAATATATATATATAAGATATATACTATATATATATATTATTATATGATATATATATATAATATAATTAATACTATATATATATATATATTATATATATTATTATTACTATTATATTAGTATAATATATATTATATTATATATTATATTTTATTTATATATAAGATATATATTATGATCATTAGTATATATATTATATTATATATATATAAAAATTTCTTTAATTTTAATCTTAATTTTAACATTTATTTGTTTGTGTTATTTATAAATAAAAAAAAATGATAATAGTCTGAGTTAAATCAGGTAAGATTATTAAATGTATAAATTATTCATTTTATCTTTCAAATGAATTAATGTAAAAACATTTATTTTCTTGAATGTCATTTTTCATTATTTCACTTATGTCTTAATTAATGAAGCCGACCTTGTTTGGTGAAGGTAAAAAAAGTGTCGAATTTATTGAGTATCATAATATATAATTCACACTATTAAAAAGTTACCTAGTTAAAAATGTGCACATAAGTCTCTCATCTCATTTATTGTTCATAAAAAGGGGAATATAACTGAAAAATCAAACGGGTAAAAACAACTCTATGTTTAGAAATTTATTTTAAAAGGGTAGGTTTTTTAATTTTTGAAATAAATTTTAAAATTACTTTTTTTAAAACAGTTTACAATTTACATTATATATATATATATATATATATTATATATATATTAACTATATAATATATATATATTCTATATCTATAGATATAATATTAATATTATAATATATATATTACTATATATATTATATATATAATATATATCTTATACATATATATAATATATATTATAATGACCTTTTGAAAAAAGCCAAAAGACCAAAAAAAGGAAAGAAGAAATTTCTTCGAAGTTAAAAGACACTTCGAAATAAAAGTCTTAAATATTCGTGGGAGTTTTGAAATTTTTTTTTCATATTCAGGGATTTTTAGTAGACAAAAATTTTCCAGGGCATTCAAAAGTCAGTGGATGGATGTATTAGGCTGGCTACCAATAACAACAGTGTCTGTTAAGCTCCTCCCATTTGGTGTTTAGCAATTTTTTTTTTAAAAAAATTACAAAGAAAATATAGAATTTGTTTCTAAATTTGAGGAGCAAGTAAGCTTTTTGGTGGAATTCCTTATTTTAATTTTAATTTAATTTTAATTTTTATTTTTATTTTGAGTATATTATTATATATACTATTATATATTATATATTAATATATATTATTATATGATTATATCTATTAATATTATATTATATAGATATAGTATATATATATTATTATATTATAGCTATTATATATATATACTATAGCTCACTATATATTATATTTATTATATACTTATATATTATATTCAATATATACTATATACCTAATATATATATATATATTATCATATCTTATTATTAAATATATACCTATATATATATTATATACATATTGATATATATAATATATATAAAATTATATATATATATATTATTTATATATATTATATATTATATATATATATATTATATATATATATATGTGAAATTCGGACATGTTTCATACACCATTGTCTGCATAGCATAGCGTATGTGGTCATAAATCGAAAAACCGAAGTGAAGGTTCCCAGTTTGATCTCTACATTCTAAAATATTTCTGCATTTGGCGTATAAACACAAATTACCATTAAATTTACTTCCATTTTTAAGCTACGTCACACACGCGGCACATAAAACACACCACACACCGTAACTACAAACACACCGCTTACACAACACAACACACATCTCTTTAAAGATTAAAATGAATAATGTGAGTGTCGTATGCGTCAAAATTGAAGTACCCCTTAAATGGTTTGTTACTTTATGTGTTACCAACACATTGGGCATAATCAACAAAAGAAAATCTAAAATGTGTAAGCGATATAATATATATATATTAATCTATATATAATATTATATATTATTATATTATATATATTATATGATGTACAAAATTGTTCTTGCACCCAATTAATTATGTACACCTCTCATAGTTTCTCTGTATATTTAATATCTATATTATTTTATTTATATTGAAAATATTTAAACAACCTTTTTCAGGCACCATTTTTTTGTGAGAGTGAGTCGCTGCAATGCTGCCCGCGAAATGTCTGGCTTCGAGGGAAGGAAGGCAGTCTGACTTCAAGATACAAGAAGAGAAAGTCGCATTGTGTGTCGGCTTGTTAAAGGCCGGAAATTGCTTATACCATTGAGGTTAATTGATATTAACTTCAATATTTATTATAGACTGGGAACTGACCCTTGTGTTATAGTAATTTGTACCATTTTGTCAACTGATTTAATTAGTTCTTAAAATAAAATAAAACAGTAATTACCCCATTTCATTGACAGAGTATACAGTGATATTCAAACAGTGCCTAATTAAGAAAGTGAAATAGTGTCGAACACAGTGGTAAACCACAAAAAATACAAAAAAAAAAAAAAAAAAAAAACAAAACAGTCAATTCCCGAAAAGGGAGTGGTGAAATAGAAACCCTATCACCATAGGCTGAAAAACTTTCTAAACAACACAAAAAAAAAAAAAAAAAAGAAAACCGTTAAATGCCGAGTCTAAAAGAAGTCACCCAGAGTTCAAACGAAAAGAAAGAACGTAGCTTTGTGACTCGTATCAATCGTAGGACCCATCACACTCCCAGAGTTAGCCTCCGTGTCGAGGGGTAAATGAGAAGGTGCTTGTCATATACGAACAGACTCGGAAATGAACTCAAGAAGGGTATGAAGCAAACAACCTGGTGAGAGTCTCCTCCCCAATCGTTGTTGCGGAGAAAAGGAAAAGGAAGATTCTCCGCTCAATTGCCATTCCACCTTCAACGATTCACATGCCTTTAGAGTGGATTCGGCAAACGACAATGATCTTTAGCCTTAATGATCAAAGGGAGAGGGTAAGGCTTTTGGCATCAAAATTACAAAGCAAGATATACAACAATTCGTATGAACACTTAATATGATTTTGTCTGTTAGGATACCTAATTAGTCAAGGGTTGGAACTTTAAGAATTGTAGTAAAGAAAATCAGATAGAAGAAGTATTTCAATCAGGGATTGAGGGAGGAGAGAATCCCTCGAATCATAATGCAGGTTAGAGTAAAGAAGATGCTGGATTATCACTTTCGATAGATAACAGCAACAGATGCCAAATTTATTAGAGAACTCTTTCTGACGATTGACTAAGCAATTACAGATCTCCGTCATGACACAGAGAAACACCATGTATTTGAAGGAATTAATTGAACTCAGTGGCCGAGGACATTGAAGTATCGAACAAAATTTTTTTCCCCAACGGTGAACTGACCAATCCCGCGGTGGGGAAACGAATGGCAAAATTGTAGAACGCCATGGCACAAAGAAGAAGAACACAGTCACCAAATTCACTCCAAACAGGAGACTTCAGAAAAAGGAAGAGGGAATAAGATCAGACTGATAATAGCCTACATGAAAGTCGGCGAAGAATAGAATTATCAGCCAAGAAGGATCAATAGAGCTCGCCCGAGTACGCTGTGTAGAATGCGAAGAATTTCACCCCCAATGATGAAGTTTCGAGGATTCAGAGGAAGAATTTAACCGATCAACTTAATAAAAACGTTGCAGTGGGCCTAGTACCGAAGGCCTTGTTAAGGTTTTCATAGGGAAATTTTGCACCATTTTCATTTCATGTGAGGTGAACTTATTAGTCCAATGTACACTTGACTTCGACCCGGATACTTCCCACCCACCAACAGACATCCAACTTTCGAACCAAAAAATGGACAGGTCTAGGTCCGTGAAGAACCGAACGTCCGGCAGATTAGAGGGATGCATATGTAACTCGACGCTTCTGTAAGTAGATATTTTTGTGATTGTTTGCCCTGCCACTCTTGTATAAATAAGCCTAATTTTGGGCGGGGAAATATTAATTTTAACACAAGATACGCTAGTAGACGTTATTGAACATATCATAATAACGCTAGAAATTATAGTCGTAATTATAAATAATAGAAATTACCAGCTACCAAAAAAACAGCAGTTTTAAATAACTTAATGTGACAACATAGAAAAGTATGTATTGTAAAATCATAATATTAAATAATAAAATAATAAGGCACGTGTCGGTATTATTAATTTCTCATTGAATAATGGATGCTAATTCATAATTGGCCAACGAATGTTTAATAGGCATATTTTAGTAATAATTGGTAATTATATTATCGTGGGTATGATGGAAAAATAGTAATCTATGTCAAGTAGAGATTTAAAAATGGAAGGTAGAAAAATATCACTTAGTAAGGAATGATTAAGTAGGCAGGGGGATTTCTAGTATACACCCTCCCAGATAAGTCGCTTATGCACTGCGGTCCGTAAGGAGTGAGTCATCTTCCAATTTAATTGTAACTCAACGCCATGATGAGGGTTAATGACAGTAGTAAGCAATAATTATAATGATTGCTAGAACATAGGAATGATAGTCTGTAGTGTGGCAATAACGGTTTTGTAAATCCTTATATTGTGTTGAAAATAATAACGCTGTGACTTTTGAAACAATGCTTTAGTGAATGATCGCTGCCTCCCGGACGGAGTCAACCACCCTACCGTACTGGAGGAGGCGGATGAGGCGTTTTGACTTGTGAAATCTATATATGATAACAAAAAATAATGATCTAAAAATTGACTTTGTATATGAAGGGGATTATATGCCTTATCTGGACAAGAATTGTATTAAGTTTACTAGAGATGAAGGAGATATCTTTTCATTCCGATAAGCATGAGGGATCAATTAATTTTAATAGGAATAATGATTGTGAATTAATCTGATAATGCTGTGGTGGCAAGTTTCTGGCAACTCAATAAAATCGTTGGCAGCTGTTAAAGAAGTAGTTTTTGATTAAATTTGTTTATATTTCGAGACGCAACTAACATGAGCTTATATATACTAAGTGGTGGAGTGCTCGAACCTTTTAATTGTATGATTGGATAAGAGGAGGCCCGTTGGGAGTTCCAGGGCGCGAACGGAGGCACTGTTAATCCATATTTATAAAACATAATGACTAAAGGCTTGATTGGGTATTGGGCAACCTTATGACATTAGACATGCTACGCTTAGATATTAAAATTTCAAGTGTATTAGCATGCTGTCTCAAAACGGTTATCATTTCACTTTAGGTACCATTTTTTACTAGATCCCAGCACGAGATGTAGTATTTCTCTTTGTACGAAGCTTTTGATTTTTCCAAACATGTTCGGAACTCCATCCTCCACTAACCGCTGTTTCTTAAAATATACCGCTTTGCGAATATGAATTAGTAATGATTTAATTGAAAGTACCAAAGTTTTGTTTCGTAAATCTTATAAAAGACCTAATTGAGATTTAAAGAATGATCAATCAAAAGATGGGCGCTTTTTTTTGTAACAAAGTTCGGAGAAAAGGGGGCGGGCTTTTTTTGACAGTGTGAGAACAACTTCGTCGTACAGTCCGACATTAATAGTAATGAAACTTGGGAGGGGAGGGGGGGTAAGGATATGTACTGTTGGAGGAGGGTTGAGATTTGGCATGTTGTGGTAGAGGGGGAGGGGAGAGAGAGGAATGTCTGTTGAAGAGAAGAAATTTTATTGCGAAAAGTTAGCCCGGCAAACTACTCCATTACAGATGTGATGTTAATGGGATCAGCCCGATAACAATTGAAGGAGAGAAAACCATGATCCAATCTTTTGAGAACAGCAGGGAGGAAATCAATAAATTATGCGCGCAGGGTATTTCGCGGGGGAGAGCAATTGGGTTTTCCAACTGCTTTTTTGGCAAAGGCGACGGAAGGGTTCGTTTGGTTCGTTTAGATCTGAGTTATTGACCAAGAATAAAACCTCTGACAATTTTAACCCTACCAGTTAATAGGTTTATGTTGCAATGCAACATTGCAATTATTAACAGGCTAGAGTTCGGCAGTTACTTAACGTGCAGTCAGCGAGAAACGAAGAATATTACTATTACTTGTTTCTGTAATACAGCTTTAACTATTTATACAAGGAATAAGTGTTCTTCTAGTTGCCTTCCAGCGTTCATGTCAATATTGTTGAGATTTAAGGAATGTTTTTGTATATTTAGGATGAATTCTTTAATGCCGTTCGAATCTTGAGAGCATGTATGCAATGTTCGGGGAGAAGTTTTGGAGGGGGATTAAAATATTATGAAATTTATTGAACCAGAAAAATGGTACTTGCAGTCGAAGAAGGACTTTCTAGGTTTGTTTTCCCAAATGTTAGGAGAACGGGGTTAAATAGAGTAAGGAGAAAATCGATGCAGTGTGTGAATGGTTGCAAAGGAAGACCAGTCAACAACTTAGGCTTTCCTTCGGTCTATTTTAATTTATTGCGATATAAAATGTAGGGTGCGGTCAATTGTTGCACCCTAAGAAATGTTGAAGGGAAACCGCTCATAAGAAGGATTTCCTGGGGGTAGAAGCGACGGCGTTTTAGAAGCTAAAGCGGCAGATGGTGAGTGGCCACCCTGTTGTCGTGTCCTGATGGAAGGAACTGCGTTATAGTTACAGAAGGTAAGCGAAGTCCTGATAGATAGTCAGTGGAACAGAAATAAACTAACAAAGATTTTCGCGATTTATAGTACCATACTCACCGAGGCAGAAGTGGCCCTACCTCAGCTGGTTAAGGAGCTCTTGCTCAAAACAGTTTTACAAAATATGGCTTATTAATTGTAATAAGAGGATCACTGTCTGTTACTTAGCAACAGTGGTTAGACACTTAATGTGAAAAAGAGTGGCCGAAAAATTCTTATATTTCGAGAGGTAAATTTATTTGAATGCTTGCAATTTTGACGTTGATTTAAATTGGTCTCTTAGGTAAAATAATGGCGATAATTTACGAATTGGCTACGAAAGAGATAAAATCATTAGAGGCTGGGAGTTTGCAATTGCAATTAGCTTGTAAAGGGAGTGGGCGTGGCCAAAACAAAATACTATGGAGACGGAGTTACAACTGGGAGAGGAGTTCTAGTGGGATGGAATTCTCTGAATTTCGTAGTGGAAGGGTTGAGCCCTTTAAATCGCACGTTAAAGAAAACTTATGGGTATTATAATTATAATATAAATAATGATATAATAATAATAATATATAATAATAAGAATAATAATAATATAATAATAATAATATAATAATATGTTAATAATTAAGAATAATAAGCGATATATATTGAAATAATAATATAATATAAATATATAATAGTAATAATAATAATGATATAATAAATAATACAAGCTATATATATGAAAATAATAATTATAATATAATAGTAATATGATAATAATAATATATAATATACATTAATATAAAATTAATAAATGTTCGGTAATATAATATAATAATAATTAATGAAATATATAATATAATAATATAATAATATAAAGCGAAACGTAAAAATTGATGAGTAAGTAGTAGTGAGTAAGTAGTAGTAGTAGTGTATAGTAGTATATAATGTGGCAATGATAGTAGCGAAGCTGGTAATGATAATGGCTTTGGAATTTGTAATAAATACTATAACTTACAGTAAAAAGGGTTAATGGAATGGATGAAGAAATTCAGGTGGAGTAGATTTGCAAGGATATAGCTATAAACTCAGGAGATTGTATGGTATATAAGGACTTTAATAAGGGTTGAAAAATAGTGGTTGAAGGCCGGCCCCCCCCCCTGCTACAGGATTTCTACATCGGGGCGAGAGCTGTCTTGGGCGGTTGCATCTCTCGGGACAGATAGAGTTTGTACGGAATCTGGTGGATGATGTCTAGAGAAATAATTATCAAATACTCTGTGGAATTAAACGGGAATTTTGTTTTTCTGGAAGAAATCGCTTCGTATTATTGGCCACGCGAAATAAACGGGATTTTGCTTCAGATTTATGCATAGTGAAGTAAAAAAATTTATACAGAGTTGTGATGTGCTGTCAAAAATAGGTGTTAGAAGGATTCTCAGAATTCGCAGATTTAGGAAGCTCTCGGAGAAAGTTGACATTCCATGTGGATTTATGTAAGTTTTCGTATAGTAGGGTTCGAATGATCTGCTGGTTTTTTTGACAGATTTTAGTAAGCTATCATTCGATACCTTTAGCAGCGACGGGTCGACTCGGTTTTGTACTGTCGTTAGTGAGCGAAATTTTTCGTTCTGTGGTCATTGGATCTTTTGGTTCTCTAAGCATCAGCTTTCGAGAAATTATTTATGACGTATGTACCTATCGGCTAGATAAGTTTTTCACAACGGCTAGCTCACCAAACGTAAACGGCAAAGTTGAAAATTTGAATCAGCTCTAGGACCTGGTGTATGTTTAAGGATGGGAACATGAAGGGTTAAAATGCCGAATTTAGCTTGGGCAGCGTTACTGTTTGAGATTAGCCCTATAATGACGGAGGGGTCACCCCAGTGTGTTATGTTTCGGCGCATCTATCGCCAGGAAGTTATGCGAAGAGACTCCAGTGCCAGTCGTCAAAGGTTATTTGAGACATTGTGGCTTTAATGCGTAGGCCTGTGGCACCACAGGTTGTATGGATAAAAATAGATTATTTGTGTCGGAAGATCTCACTAAGGCAAAGGCAGTGTTGGTTGGGAAATCACGTCATGTGAGGGCAAATGTAGATAAGTATCAGGACTTTTCAGGGTGTACGGATAAAAAAAGAATACGTTTACATTTTAAAGCATGGGAAAGGAGTAGCATATTTAGAAATGTAAGATCTATTGTCATAAATAACCTAGGGGACGCTGAAACCCAGAGAAAATAAAGATTAGATAAAAAAAAATAAAAAAAAAATATGTATTATTAATATAATAAGAACAAAAAAAAAAGAAGAGAGGAAAAGGGGGTTTCGTTAGTTCTGCATGGCAATTCTTAGATGATACGGTAGTTGCCTTCACATGCTTTTTTCAAAAAAAAAAAAAAAAAGAAGAAAAAAAAAAAAAAAAAAAAATCGTCTTGTCTTCTGCTATCTATATAGATGAAAACGTGCTGCGACACTAATAGTATAATGTCCGATGTTCTTACAAAATGTTCACAGGAGGGTAGTGTTAATAGAAAGTTGATTTAGTCAAACCCAGTGGGGATTAAGAGGTCTTTTATGTATTTGTAACAATGTATTGTAAGAATAGAATTTGTGTTTGTCAATTTACTTTTCAAATTATTATAAAAAAAAAAAAAAAAAAAAAAACCTTGTGAAGGCAGGATTTCTCTTTGCCTCACAATTATTATGTCACTCTCAGCAATTGCGTTTTGATTGTGATCTATTCTCCTATTCAAGGGAAATATTAACAACCTTTGGTAATGGAACATTTTTTTGGGATGTGTCGCTGCAATGCTGCCGCGGAGAATGGTTGGCATTTTGATGGGAAGGAAGGCTATCTGGACTTCAGAACAAGAAGAGGAAGTCGCATGTGTGGTCGGGGTTGGTATTAAAGTTTACATTGTGTTTTGAATATACATTTGCTTGGAATGGGGCTTCAATATTATTAATGCTTGTGAACTACCCATTGTGTTGATGTTAATATTGATTACCATTATTACACATGATTTTTAATTAGTTTAAGAATTAAAATAAAAAGTAATTACCCCTTTTTCATTATTACTCATAGGGTTAGTATATATATTATTATATATATATATATATATTATATTATATAATATATTTATATATAATATATAATAGTTTATAGCTATATATATATGGCGCAAGTCTAATTAGGAGGCGCTTTTCAATCATTGAAATTTGCCAATATGCTCTTAGGTTTAGGTAAGTTAGGTTAGGTTACCTGTTATAATCTACATTTACCCCTTATAATATTAAATTTTATTTATTCTTTTTCGCGATCATTATTTAGTGCCTTCTTCCCATTTCGCTTGTTATCTATATGTATATTTATATATATAGATATATTATATATATTATTATATATATATTATATTTATATATTATATATATAAGCTCTTCTATATAGTATTATACCTATATATATATATATATATTATATATATTAGAAACAGATAAGTTGCTTTTGATTTAACCTATAATACAGTTAGCAAAATAAATATACAGTAACTCAACAATGTTTTAAATTACTTTTTTAAACATCACAAATAATCATAATTATAATTAAATGGACCGTAAATAACTCATTGGAAAATATACAGAAAGAAAATCGAATTAATTAATAATTTAATAAGCAATTATGTTATAATTAATTTCATTATTATTAAAGGCAATTTGTACTTAACCTGAAATTATTTATGTTACTGTTAGTAATTTATTATATCACAGTTTCGCTCTTATTATTTCCTTGCTCTCTTTGTCTTGATTTTATTTGTTTTTTTGTTTTTGTTTTGTTTTTTTTTACTTCTTTTGTTTTTTTGTAGCATCTGAACAACAAACTCAAACTTCATTAATAAATTTTTATCACAGCAATAAAAGGTATTTATAGGCAATGATGGTAGATAATATCGACTTAATTAAGGTACTTGTTAGTTTATATATATATATATATATATATATATATATTAATATATATATATATATGTATATATGTATATATTATATACTATATTATTAATTATATATATATTATATATATGAATATTATATAATAACGTATTATATTATATAAGTGTTGACTATATATTAGTTGTGTGTGGAAGGAGTATATAGTTTATATATACTGTTCTATAAATAACATTGTGTGTGTTAGATCAGTTAGGAGAGTTGTTATGGTGTTTTTGTCTGTGTTCTGTTTACGGTAGTATGATGATATTCTGTTGTTGGCTGATTTTGTGCTGTGACTCTTTTGTTTTTTGGATTATGATGTTTGGAGTCTGCCCTGTGATACTTGAATAAAACTATTTAGATTTATTAATTATTTTTAATTGTTATTTTTTTATTTTATGTATTTTAATTTATTATTTAATTATTAAAAGTTTTTGTATTTCATGGGTTATATATGTCTATATATATTATATATATATAGACTTAGCTTGATGTAGGCTGTTAGGGTGTAAAATAAAAGTGCATAGTTTGATCCTTTAGTATCTTTGATTTTCTATTCTCTTGTGTGAGCATGACGTTTGTTAGGAGTAGTTGCCGACGTCATGATCGATAAAATCAAATTTGTAGTTTTATTTACGGTGGGGATGGATATCGTGAGTTTTTGTTGAATTGTTTTGGGTTGTCGAGTGTGGTGTAATGTGTAGATAAGGTGACTTTGTATTATGTTGTTGAGATTATTGATGGTTACTTCTGCGGTAAGACGGCGGTTCTCTTGCTTTGTCTTTGCTGTGTTTATTTGCTCGATCTTTTTCTGTTTTTGCTATTTCTCTTTTCTGTTTTTTTATATAAGTTTTATGTGAAGTTCTTTGTTTTATTATGTTAGTTAGTTTTTTTTTAGTTTTATCATTTTTGAAAATTAATTGGACTGGTTGATATAGGGGGTTTTTTATACACGATTTTTAGATTTCATCTCCCTTGATGTAAATACATTATTTTTCTTTTCTTATACGATGTTTTGTGTATGTATGTGTCGTGTACGTATGTGTGTGATGGGTATGTGTGTGCGTTGTTATAGCAACGGTAGTATTGATGTATGTATGTATGGTATGTTTGTAATGGTGTAATGTATGTATGTATGGTTGTATGTATGGTTGGATGGTATTGGTATGTATGTATGTACGTTTGTATATACTTAAATTTATTCCTATTTTAATTGTTTCCAATAAAGGCAATATGAGGTTAGTCTTTTTTGCTTTGTGGTTTGTCATTAAAATATGACAGGATACTCAAGCAGTTTTATTTTTTGTGGTTCATTTTTGGAAGCTGATGAGTACATAAATTAAGATTTATTACAGTTATTTTTTGGGCATTGTGTTTTTTATTACTTTAATTTTTTGTAGTAAAAAATTAACTATTTGTAACCACGAACGAATTTGTTATTAGTTTCTTCTTGGTATTGTATGGTGGGGTCAGTGTTGATATTGATAAAGTGACATGTGGTTGTGGGGGTTTTGTGGTTTAGTGGTTTCAATGTATTGAAGTGTGAAGAGTTGTTTAGTTTATAATGTGTTATGGGTGGTGGTTGTTGTTTGTTGTGCTAGTCTGGTTTTATATCTATGGTTGGTGTGGTGAAGAAGTGTTAGAAGTGTACGATGTGAAGGTATTACGGTAGTTAGATATTGGTGTGCATCGTCTTGTTATTATGACTGTGTCTATCGATATATAATATGTTCAGTGTGTGTGAAACTAGTAGTTTAGTTAAGGAAGTGGTTATATGTGCATGATGATGTGTTGTGTAATTGGTGAGTGATTTGGTGTTTGTTAGTGCATTTTGTTACGTAGGTTGTGTTGTTGTATAGGTTATATGGAGTGAATCTAGTTTAATGTGTATGGAGTTTGTTTAGATTTTATGACGTTTGTAATATTGATATTGGTGATTAGGGTTATTTGGTGTTGTAATTGGTAGTGTATAGTTTAGTATGTGTGATAGGGTTAACTCTTAATTGTGTTAATGGTTGTATAGTTTATAGAATTGTGGTAATGATAATTAAGTGTGGTAGTGATTTGTAGAGTTGTTTGCTAGTATTGGTAGAGGGGGGGACAAGTGTTTCAGTTGGGATTGTTATATCTTTTGGCTAAGGTTTAGAACTTTTGTATATTGTTTTGACGTATGTTGAGTTTTTGGTATTGAGTATTTGTGTGAGGAGTGTGCTTAGGGAAGAGGGTTTGTATGGGGTGTTTTTGTGGATTTTTATAGGCGTGTGGTTTTGGTGCATATGATGGGAAACCGTGTGAAGGGGTGAAGGAGTTGCGGGAAGTGGGTAGACTTTGTTGAAAAAGTGTGCTTATAATAAATTAAAGCTATACCTTTATATAATATGGATTGTGTGTGTGATTAGTGGAGAGACAGTTTAATTATCTGTGTGTTGTGTGAGGGGAATGTGGTTGTTATAGAGAGAGATAAGATAGTGTGCTTATGTACGTTGTGTAGTTCGCATAATGCTCATATTCGTTCGATGAAATATGCGTGATTGTAGAAGCTTGTTGATATTAGTGTGTTTTTTGGATGTATCTGTTTAATTGTGGATATGTGCGTTGTTGTGATTGGTTTGTTTGTAGGTAAAATGTTAAGATTGATATTTTATAGTGTGGGGTGTTGATATAATGTGTGTGTGTGTCGTGACGAAGTGACTCTAATATTTTTTAGAGATGTTCGAGTTTGTGTCGTTGTTGTTCAGATAATAATGTAGGTGATTTCATTTTGTCAATAATCATGTTGGGTTGAGGGTTGTTTAAGAGGGTAGATTTGAGTTGTCATTTGGTGTGTGTTCGTCAATATGTTAGCGAGATTTGAATGAAAGTGGGGTGTTTAAATAAGGGAGGAATCAGCCTGGTGGATAGTTTTGTGTTTGGTTGGTTGGAGCTGGTGTGTCGTTTTTGGTATGGGTTTACAATTAGGAGATTATAAAAGATTGTCTTTATAGTAGATGCTAATGCACTGCAAATTCAAGTTTGGAAATATTAATTGGTGTCGTTGAAGCCAATATGGAAGATTTAATATGGATTTTAAAAATTACCGCTTAATTTTTCGAGGACATTCGGTTGTGTGGTAAAGTTTGAGGCGTGTTGTGGGTGAAATAGAATATATGTTCTTAAAGGTGGTAAAAAGGTGATTAAGTAGTTGATAAAATTATTGTGATTTGTCCCTTTTCTTAGCATAAGAGGATCGAGTGTGTGTGTGTGTGTGTGCTGCATGACACTGAGTGTGAGTAATGTAAGATTTTTTTGGGTGTTGTGTATACAGGGATGGTGTTTATCCTTATATGTGAGTGCCGGGTACGTGTTGGGTCCGTGGCTGCATTGTGGGACGTTGTTTGTGTTATTGTCTCGTAGTATAAGAGACAGACGCCTTTATTATTTGATAGATGTTGCTGTGCTTTACCAAGGACTTTCCTTTGTCTTGGTGGTGTAGTTTATGTGCTTGCTATGGATTATAGAGTTGATAGATAGGATTTAGTGTTGATATTATGAGTGTGTGTGCCAAAAACAATGTTAGATAGAGCGTGAGATATTGTGCTTTATAAGTGTGTTTTGATTGGTGTGGGTGTGTGTTGGTGAGTTTGTTAAGGGTAAGGGAGGTTTGGGGTAGCTTGTAAGGTATATAATTTTTAGTGTTGGGTTACTATAGGCTATGTTATATATATAGTTATATGTTTGTATTGTGTAGTAATGATGTAGTATAATGCGGTGGGTTTTGGACAGTCGGAGGTGTTTGGTGGCGGGTGGTTCGTTTAGTGGGGGTGGTGGGGTTAGGTGTGTGTGTTGGTGTGTGGGGTTGTGTTTTTTTTGTGTGTATTGTGTGTGTGTGTGTGTGTTTGTGTTGTTTTTTTTTTTGTTGTTGTTGGTTTTGTTGTTGTTATTGAGTGATTTAATAATATTTTATGTTTATGGTAAATGTTTGTTGTTGCCTATCTTGTCGTTATTTTACACTTTTTTTTATTCATTTATTAGTGAGATAGTAGGAGATAATTTAGGGTGATTTAGATGTAATAGATGCAATTATAACTTAATTTTGTGTTAGATGTAATTTAGTTTTAATGTTGTAGGGGGTGTGGTAAGTGTTCTTTAGGAAGCAATTGTAGATGAAGTGTGGTGTGCATATAGGGTGAAGTTCTTTGGAGAGTGGTGTATGTATGATTGAAAGTTATAAAATTTTGGAATAAAAAAGAAAAGAAGCGTGTGGCTGTAAGATTAGTTTTTTGTCCAGTTTGAAGTAAGTATTAAAATTGTTCCATTTGTTTGAATCTGGTGTGTGATAGTTCAAACAAGGGGGGGTTCACCGTGTGTGCTGCCTGACGTATATAAGAAAAAGAGTGGTTTAAGTGTGTGATATGAGGCATTTTGTGGTGTGTGATACATTATAAATGTGTATAGAGTGAGTTTAGTGGGTACAGTTGTTATAGATAGTACATGGACTGAATGTAATGGGGTTCGATTTTGAGTCCTGGTTGTGTGAAATTAAATGTAAAGTGTGTAAAGTGTGTGTGATGATCGGCGTTACATACATACATAGGATTAGTGTAATTTACTATTGTTAAAGTGGGTTTAACTTAGTGGTGAGTATCACTCTGGCAGTTTGGTTTCGGTTTGGAGGAGCGTATGGTGTGTATAATGTTATTCGAGTAGATATTATTGTTATACATCTAGATATGGTGTGTGAACAATAATATTCTTTGGGTCGGTGTGAAGTGTGTTATGTGAAATGTAGTGATGGGATTGTGTGTGTTTGATTTGATGTGGAAGATGGTATTTGTTAATTTTGGGATATTTGAAAATATAGTTGTGCTAAGTTTCAAGTAAGATGGTTGTTGTGGTTTTTGCAACTGTGTTAAACTATGTCTTATTAGGAGGGCAGGCATGGTGGAGAGTGGTGGGTGGGGTGGGGAGAGTGTGGCAGGTTGTGTGGTATAGTGGTAGCGAGAGGAGAGAAGTTTTGGGCGGCAGACGGGTGGGCGTTGCCTGAAGAGAGCATTGGATTTAGAGAATATTGCTATTAGGAAGGAGAGAGAGAGAGATCAGGAGGTTGTAGCGACCCTTATTAGATATGCTGGTTGTGTGTGCTCTCGGGTTGTTTGTTTTACAGCATTAAGTGAAATGTGAAGCTTGTTTTATTGAGTAGTGTGGTCTAAAATGTTGTTTTTGGTTGAGTATGATGAGTGATTGGTTTTTTTGTGATTATATGGTGTTTATCGTGCGTTGTGTATTTGTGGGATGGTGTATTTTGACGTTTTATGTGTATTGTGTTATTGGAAGTGTGTAATAGGTGATAGAGACTTAATAAACAGGATGGATGGGGTGTTGAGGAGTGTTATAGGTAGATTGAGTGTAGATCTTGGTGCTCTGCTGTGGTATTGCAGAATTTATATTTGTGTGTTTAGATAGTAAGAATATTGTGTATGATAGCTGTGTGTGTGTTTGTGGGGAGTTTGTTTCGGACGATAATACTCGAGATGGAATTAAGCTAGTTGAATCTCAGAATCTTAATATGGGAGGGAGGTTTATTTTTTTGTAAACTCATGGTTGAAGGAAGTGTTTTTTCCGTAAATTATGTGAGTGGTGTTGTTAGTGTGTGCGTAGGGAGTGCGGATCTCTTTTTGTATGTTTTATAGGGGGTGTGGTGTTTGCTATATGTGTCATGCATAATAATATATGATGTGAGTGTAGTTTAGTAGGGAGATTTGTTCATGAAACTATGTATGTTGATAGGAAGGTTATTTTTAGAAACTTATTTTGAAGGAGGTTATATTTTAAAAGTATACGGGGTGTGGTGAAGCGGGAGAGATGTATGTGTGATTGATATATAGTGTGTTTTATGTATATCTATTGAGAGGGTAGTCTTTGTGTGGTGTGATGTTGTGTGTTTGATGTGGTAGTGATTAGGTTTGGGTATAGTATATGTGTGGTTTTAGGTTGCTTGGTCGGGCCTGTCTTGGTATTGAGTTATTATTGGGGTGGAATATTAGATTTATAATTGACGTAGTTAATTATTTTAGTATAATAGTGTGTGTCTAGGTGAAGTTATAGTTATCTACACTTTGGGTGTGATAGCTTAGCTGATATATATTGCCAGGGTGTGAGAGGGTGTGTGTTCGAGAGTTAGTGTGTGTGTTTGTGTGAAAGTCGATGAGCTTTGTGGTGGATGTAAGGGAGTTAAGGCTTTGTAGTATTGTAAGTTATAAAGTGATGTGGATTTGTTGGTGTTATTGCTGACAAATATACAGTGGGGGGTAAATTGAGAATATGGATAGTATTACGTAAAAATATAGATATAGGACAAGAGAGAGAAGGAATATTGTATTGCATGGTGTGATGATATTAAACGAAGATATAGTGTTATTGTGGTGTTAATGTATTTTATGTTATTCGTGTTTGTGATTAGATGATAGAGTGGATTTTGTTATTATGTGTGTTGGTTGTTATTGGATGGGGTAGAGACTCGTGTGAACTTATGGATTTTTCGTCGTAGTGAGACGATATATGATATCGTGAATGTGTATTTCGGTGAAGTAGTATTCTTGTGTAGGATGATTTTATTGATTGGTGTGTGTGTGGTAATGTTTTTCTACAGTGGTATTTAAACCATTGTGAGTTCTGTGTGTAGTGGTTGGTAAGGTTTTTAGTGTTAATAAAGGCACCATTATTGTGGTGTGTCGTTATTATTCGTAGGGTATATTGTTATCTTATATCAAGACATATTGAAAAATATGTATGTCGTGGCCTTTGGATACTATCGAACTTTAGTTTAAAACCAGGTCAAGAAGTCTGTGAGGAAGCCCCCTGACTTGTTCTACTATCTGATGTTATTATGTGAATGTTGATGTTTGATAAATGTCTTCGGTATTATTTTGAATGGATAAACCATACCTAACGTTCACCTATTGTGTGTTAGACTGACCACCTCCCCTCCCTATCAAATATTTAAGTAGTGCAGCGATGTATTAATATGACTCTAGGTGAGGTCCGTAAGATATAGGGATAATCTGGTATTGTTATTCACAGAGGCCGACTGAGGAGAGGAGGTAAAATTTGTGTAAATGATGTTGTCAATAGTTATCCAATTTTGTAAAAAGACAATATATATAATATATAATGGGCATAAATGGTGAGTGGTATGGAATACCCAGTGTTGTTAATTCTAAATTTTGATTTGACAATTCAATGAATGTTTTCTGTTATTGTAGATATATGAGATAATATTCTTGATTGTGAACTTAGCGGAATGAGAGTATGTCTACACATATTGTTGTGACAATAAACATAACTAACGATAATATCAATGTGTGCCAAAGAACTTAAAATAGTTGTGTAGTGTGTGTGTGCGTAGAAATAGCAAACCAGTATTGTTTTAACCTGATTTTGTAAAGTTTTAATTGTATATAGTTAATTTAATGATATACTGTTTCAGTGATGGATCGTGTACAAGTATCGTTGTTATATGTAACGTATTCTTTTGATTTCTCTTGTGTGTGGATAGTGGTAAAACACAACATAACACATAGGGGGGGTGTGAAAATAAAATGGATAAGTCAGGATTAAGTTTAAGGGTACTAAATTTGAGCTACCGTTAGAAGTATTTTATATGTTTGTTTATATCTGATCACGTGTCATAATCTCAACAACTCAAGAAAACAAATACACAATGTTTGTGGTGCTTTATAAATCCAAACACAATCGCGAAAATTGTGTACACTTAATTTGTATTAAATGCAGGTAAGTAGTGTGTGTGTGTGTGTGGAGAATCTCACCGAAGGTGGCTAGTCACACCCTGACTCCGAAGATCAGTCATGTTAGTTAACATTGAATTATTTTTGTTAGTTCCGTGTGTGTGCTCTGAATTCGTTAGGTTAGTGTGTGAATTAACTATTTTCCCTCGGCAAAGTGTGAGTATTGTGGATTGACTGTGGACAGTGGTTATTGGTGAATGTAGGTAGTAGGTATGGTATCTTGTGTTTTGTTATTAGTGACAATATTTGTAGGTTAGATTCGTGGTCTTGATGGTGGGGATATATTCTGGATGTATTACAGTATTATATGTTGTATGGGCGGTAAAAACGTGTTCGTTTTTGAAAAGTGCTTGTTTGTGATGGGTGTTGTTGTGTTGGCGTTTTTATTTGTGTGGGGTTTGTTGTGATAGGGGGTTGTTGGTGACTAAGATGGAGGGTGGAACAGTTGAGGTTGGTTTATTAGGCTGTCGTGTATTAGTCTGTATAATTACGCAGATGTGTGTTTTTTGGTGAGTGTTGTTAAAAAGTCGTTGGTTTATGTTATTACTTATATAGTTCACTTAATTTTTTAGGTGAGAGGTGTGTGTGGTCTATTTTATTATGTAGTGTTTGTTTTTGATTAATTCCTGCTAAGCCCGTCAATCTTTCATATTTGTTTTGGGCGGTGAAGCGGTGTTTACTCTATAGTGGTCTACGGGGATTTTGAGAGGAAAGATTGGGTGTATGATGAATGAATATATTTAGGGGTGTGGGTTGTTTTTTTTTGTGTTGGGGGAAAAGGCTATTGTGTGGTGTAGTGTGTGTCATGTTAAGAGAGAAGGTGGCGGTGCACTAGTTTTTTTCTTTTTATTATAATAGGGAGTGTTAGTGTGTGTGTGTTTTTGTTTTTGTATTTTTTACTATTTTTTGTGTGTGTATATATATGTGTGTGTGTATTCTAGTGATATGTAGATGTGAAAATTACCTTATTTGTTCGTAGATTTCATGGTATCATACCACTGATCATACATCTAGAAAGATTAACCTACGTTATTGTTTGTGGAGATCTTTCGACAGAATTTTTGTGATATTTTTACCTGTTGTGGTGGACCTATACGTGGTTTTCAAGCATAGGTGGCTAGTGTGACAGGTGTGGTGTCAATAAGGATTGGTGTGTTGTTTGTTTGTGTTGGCATGTAGATTTTGGCCGAAATAAGAAAACTGGGAGGGGTACCTGTGTTGTATATTGGTTCTCAAACAGATTCAGTGTGATAGGAATAATTGTAGTATTATAGGTATCATTTTTTCCTAGTGTTTTGTGTATAGCGAGGTGTGAATAGTGTGGATTATGTCTTGGATTTATAGTGTGTTTAATTCTTGCGATTGTATTTGCCTGGTGGTGTTGATTTATTGAGAACCTATTTGAGTGTTTGTAGAGTAGTTTAAAATGTGTGGTAAGTCTGATGAATTTGGGAGGTAGAATGATTAATGTGTGTGGCCGATCTTCGTTAGTGTTGTGGGTTGGATCGGGTGATTATTAGATTAACGATTTGGTGAGGTGAGTGTGTTTGTGATATAATGTGTTGTTGCTGATATTTGACTAATGTTTGGTGAAAGGAGGAGCTTGTATTAGTATGTTTAAGCTTTATTTTGGAGAGTGTATCTTATTTTATGTGTTGTCTGATGAGGAATTTTTGTGTTTTTGTATGGCGGGATTCATTTTGGAGTTGCTAGTTTGTCGGTTTGTGGCATTTTTCTTTGTTATTCTTGATTAATTTTCTAACTATTATGTTTTATATTAGATCCTAGGTCGGTAGTGATTTAAATTATCGTTGTTTGAGGGGTCTGTAATGGGAGTTGTCGATTTGGGGGTTGGTGATGTGTGTTAAAATTTTGTGTTTATTTATATAATTTGTGAAAATATGAATTAAGTGTGAAGTAAGTTATGTGTGTAGAGCGATTTGAGAGGTCCGGGTTGATTCCAAGTAGAGGTATGTAGTTTATTGTTGTTTGTACATTATGGAGGTTGGTGGTTTATGGTCGTGGTGTGTTGTGGTTGGATGGGATGCCTGATATAAGAGAGACCAGCCTGGTGCAATATTGAGGGCAATATCCCTCTTATCGTAGATTGGGGTTGCATTGTTGAGCGGCTTATTCATAGTTTTTAGGTGTGATGATTCTGACCTGGCAAAATAGTTTATTTGCTTTGGTTTGTTTAAGTTGATTCATATTTTTTGTGAATTGTTTGGAGGGATTTGTGGTTTGAATAATTGTATTGCTTTTATCGACTTTACATATTGAGCAATATGTATTTAAGTTACGGAGATTGCGAATAGTGGTGATAGATGGGGGCTGTTATATTCGTGTGGTTGTCAATATATTTTGTGGTTGTGGCAGTGGTATTTATAAGTGTTATGGTACACCCAAGAATTTTATATCTATACCTATCGGTTTTGTTATTTTTTTAATATTTTTATTTTCTTATTTTTCTTTATTAATGATTATTGGATTTTTGTTCAATTTGTTTATTATTATACTATTGAATTATTATTATTTTTTATTATTTTATTATTATTATTTTTATTATTACCGTTTTTGTTATTTATTTTTATATTATCTTTATTATTATTTTCCTGTATTATTATATTATTATTTTATATTTTCATTTTTATTGATTTTTGGTTATGAGAATTTTTTTTTTTCATTCTTGCATTTTATTTTATTATGATTGTTATTATTATATTATTTTATTTATTTTTCAGGCTGGTATTATTTGTTGAATCTGGTCAGGCTTTTTTCTTTAGTGCGATTTTAAGGGCTAAGCGTTCCCCACTACCGGATTCAGAGATTCATCCACTAATCTCCCGTTGTAACTCCCGTCATAATTTGTTTTTGCCAGCCCATCCCCTTTTCTATTACAAGCCCATTTGCCCAATTGCATCCCAGCTTCTTGTTTTATTCCTCTCGTTTGCATGCTGGTTATTTGGCGCAAGTATATTTTAGGTCGTTAGTTGACTACTTTAAAATTCAACCGTTCCTTTCAATGGAATTCAATAATTACTCTGAATATTATGGATTTTCGGACTCTTTTTCAATAGCTGTGGTTAACCCATGTTGTAGTACAGAAGTGATTTTTATGAATTAAGTAAGATTTTTTGTAAATTGTTTTTGACGGCTAAGAGTCCTTAACACTTGAGGAGGGACTTCTGCTCCGGTGAGTATGGTACCTATAAGCGCGACAATCTTTGTTTTGGTTATTTTTCATCCAGTGCATAAGCTATGTGAGTTCGTTACCCCCTTGTGTATATAATTCAGTTCCTTCATCCCGGGAAGACAAGGGGCATCAACTTGTGCTTTAGCTTCTAGAAACCGCTCTGTCGGCTTCTACCCAGGGAATCCTTTTATTGGAGGCGGGATTTTCTTTCAACATTTTCGTTAGGGTTTGCAACCAGTTGAGCGACTCTATGTTGATTCGGCTAGAAGAAATTTATAGGCGAGGAGCCCCAAGTGTGTTGTTGTTGGCCTGTGCAACATCCACTGGCATCGATTTTATTATTGGTTAACCCTTATCTCGCTACATTGAACTAGAAAGTCGTTTTTTCGCTGCAAGTACCATTTTTTCTGGGGTTCCGATTTAAATTTTTATAATTTTGATTCTCTCCAAAACTTTCTCAACATTGCAAATGTCTTCAAATTCATCCCCATTTAATATAATATCAAAACATTCTTTAAATCTCCGAGCAAGATCGACATGAGGCGCTGAAAGGCACTAGAACACTTATGTTGGTTTAATGTTAAGCGTATTACAAAAGAAACTATATAATTATTTTTCGGTTCTGCGACTGGCGTTATTAGGTAGCTTGTCCCGAGTCTAGCCTTTGTTGATAATTGCCATTGTTGATTGCAAATATATCTATCCGGTAGGTAAATTTGTCAGGGTCTTTTGTTTATTTACCTAGATAAGACCAATATCGACCTTCCGTCGATTTGGCCAAAAGCTTAGTTAGGAACCCCAATTGTTTCTCCCTGCGAAATGCCTGCGTGCAATTATTATTGATTTCCTTCCCCCTTGCCTTCATCCAAAACGTTGTGGAGGCTATGGTTTTACTTCAATTGTCGGGATTAGTCACGATGTTGGGTGTTTGCCGTAACCTCGCTATAAATTCTTCTTTAAAGGACATTCTTTCTCGCCTCCCCCCTCATCACAGTGCAATCTTAACCCCTTCCAACCGTCAATCATATTCCCCCTCCCCTCCTATAGTTTCATTATATTAGTCGTGACTGAGCGACCCGAGTTGTTCTCACAGCTGTCAAATAGCCCGCCCCTTTTTCGGTCTTTGGCAAATAAAGCGCATCTTTGAGTTGTATTCCCTTTAATTACTTGGTGCTTCTATAGGATTTCGAACAACTTGGTACTTTCTAATTAATCATTAACTATTAATGTTCAAAAGTAATCAAATAAAGAGACAGCGGCTAGTGGGAGGATGGAGTTCCGAACATGTTTGGAATCAAGCTTCCGTTTCCAAAGAGAATATACGTTAGTGTGGACTAGTAAAAATGGACTAAGTATGATTGAACCGTGTTTTTTTGAGGAAGGATGCTAGACATTGAATTTATATCTGCAGGTAGCATTGCAAGTTCATAAGGTACTTTTTATTTGCCAGACCCCAAGTCAACTTTAGTATTATTTTTTTTATAAAGAGTGGATACAGCTCCCGTTCGCGGCCTTGGCCTCCCATCGGGGCCTTCTTTTATCCTTTCCGCAGTTAAAAAGAATAATTAAAAGGGCGAGGCAACTCACCAATTAGTAATAGATTCTTATTGTTAGGTGCGTCCGAATATTATTAAATTTATCAAATAATACTTCTTATACGCTTTGCCCAACGTTTTAGTTGAGTTGCCCGAATTCCACACGTTATAGATAGTACATTGTTTTCCTTAAATTATGTCCCCTCTGTGTTGGAAGGAAAGATCTCTTCTTCCTCTAAAACTAATACAATTATTTCAGAAGGGATTTGCCTTCTTTAATTACAATTCATTTTTATCATTATTTTTCCATTTGACAAACATTTCATGACCTTCCGCATCCTTCCAGTGATGGTGGTGGGGATAGGTTGACTCCGTCGGGGGAGGCAGCGACTCATTCACAAATTTATAATTCGGTAATGTCACGTTTTATTTTCATTAATTAAAGAATTTACAAAATAACTACACTATATTCCTAGTCGCATAATTATTATTTATTTTGCTATTATTGTTTTACTTTCATGCGTTGTGTTACAATTTAAATTGAAGTATTCTACTGACTCAGTGACAAGCGACTTCTGTGGGAGGGGGTGGATCCTAGAATCCCCCCTGCCTTGCTGAGTACTCAAAGGCCTGGGGCCCCCATTTAAATTATATAATTACTTTCCATTTACCACGATTAATATATACAATTATTACTAAATCCTTTACTTATTATGGCAACTAAGATTGCATGTCATTATTTTATATGAATTATTATAGAGTGGGCATTTTTTATATTATTATGTGTTCTTTGTAAGTATATGTTTGATACAAATGATCTTACAATGTATTGTTTGATTCAGTATTTTCTTATATTTATAATTTCGCTATATTTCTATGTTAGTATAGTATTGTTATTAATAAGTCTTCTACTTTGTTAAATATTTCCCCCGCCCAAATTAGATTATTTATACCAAAGTGCAGGGCAAACTCACAAGAATATTTATTACGAGAAGCGTATTCCCCCCCATGTTCACTATCTGGCGGGAGTCGTCTAACGGACAGCTTTCCATTTTTTTTGGTTGTCGAATTGAGTTCTGTTGTGGGGGTGGGGTGTTGCCGGGGGTTGCATTAAGGTGTACATTGGCAATTCGACCTCATCCCGAAAATGAATGTGGGTGAAAAAATTGTTCTATGAACCTACAGGCCTTCTGTAATAGGCAGCTGCACGTTGTTATAGTTGATGGTTGAAATTTTCTCTGAATTTGATCATCATTAAGGTGCGGGAGAATTTTTCGCATTCTGACACAGCGTTCTTCGCGAGCTCTTGACGCTTAGTTAACTTCGTTTCTTCGGGGCTTTCATGAGGGATTTCGTCGTTATCTCCTTCTGTACTGAGTGTATCTCTGTTGAAGTGAATTGGTGACTTTTTCTTGTGTGGTGTCGCATGGCGTTAAATTGCCCTTGTTTCCCCAGCGGGGATTGGCCGAGCACCGTTTGGGGAAAAATTTGTTGCAATGTCTCGGCTATTTCCATTTCCTCAAATATGGTTTTTCTTTGTTGTCATAGGGAGATCTGTAATTGTTAGGCCCATGTAGAGAAGAGTTCTCTATAAATTTGTGTGTTGTTGTTTCGAATGGGAAGTGATATCAGATTCTTTATTCTAACTGCGTATATCGGGGGGAGCTCTCCTCTATGCCCTGATTGAAATCTTTTTTTATCTGAGTTTTAGCCCGTGGTGCATAGAGTTTTTCTTCCGGGATGTTTACTTTATAACATCGTCCTTTAGGGAAGTTTCAACGAATTTTGGTATTTGCTTGGCTAATTTGTTGATGCCAAAAGCTTACCCTTCCCTTTGATCGATTGATTTATAGGTTAGATTCAGTGTTCGTTTGCCGATCACTCTAAGGATGATTCGTTGAGGGGGGAGTGGGATTGGGGGAGATTCTTTTTCCCTTTTTCCTAGCAGATTGGGGAGATGATTTCCACGGTTTGTTGTTCTCCTTCTTGAGTTTCAGGTTTCCGGTTGTTTGATTAGTGCGGAGTCACTTCTTCATTTACTCGACAGGAGGGCTATTTGGGGGAGTGTGATGGAGGTTTTGCCGATTTGGAGCCGGTCACTAGCTACCGTTGCTTTTTGTTTGAATCTGAGTGACTTTTTTTAGATCGGCTTTTTTACGGTTTTTTTTTTTTTTTTTTTTTTTGTTGTTGTTTAGGGGAAAGTTTTTTAAGCCCCTTATGTTTGATAGGGGGGGGTTTTTTTTATTTCACACTCCTTTTCGGGGATTTGGACTGTTTTTTTTTTTTTTTTTTTTTTTTTTTTTTTTTGTTTTTTATTGTGTGTGTTTGTGTTTTGATCGGCCCTCGGCACTTTTTTTCTTCACTGTCTTTATTAGGCACTGTTTGAATTAATTCACTTTGATTACTCTTAATGAAAAGGTAATTACTTTTTATTTTATTTTTAAGACTAGTAAATCAGTGGTAATAATGGTATCATTTACCAGTTAAACAATGGGTAGTTCACGTCATTAAATATTGGGAAGTTATATTTTTTTATATTCAATCAATTCGGCCTTTAAAGCCTAAACCCACATGCGACTTCTCTTTTGTATCTTGAAGTCGACTGCTTCCTTTCTCGAATGCAGACATTTCGCCGGGCAGCATTGCAGCGAATCACTTCACAAAAATGGTGCTACCAATAAGGTGTTAAATATTTTCCTATATAAATAAAATTATAGTAGAATTTGATTATCAGGAGCAACTTTATGAGGGTGTAATATTTTGTGGGGAGAGAATTATGCCTTACATATATATATTTTAAATCTTTTGTGATATTGATATTTGGAAGTATATCAAAATATATAAATTACGGTCACAATTTTTAGATGTTCTTTTTGTTGTTGAAACAATTCTTGGTTCACAGTAATTTACACTCTTAAGGGGTACTTCATTTTGAGCGAAGAAATACATTATTTTCCCTTTTAATCTTTTCTGAGGATGTGTGTGTGGTGTGTTGTGTAGGGTGTGTTGTTGTAGGGTGTGTTGTCTGTTTTGTAGGTGCCGGGTGGTGTAGTATGGGCTTAAATGGAAGTAAATTTTTAATGGTATATGTGTTTGTTATTAGCCAATGCATGAAATATTTTAGGAATGGTGAGATCAAAACTGGAACCTTTCATGGTGTTTCGATTGATGACCATTCGTATTGCTTGCTTAGACAATGGTGATGACATGTCCCGAAGTTTAATATTATATTATATTATATTATATTATTAAATATTAATTAAAAATTATTAATATTATTTATTAAATATAATAAAGATATATATATTATGTATATTATATTATTTATGTATAATTATATATTTCGATATTATCTAATATATATATATTATTTATATATTATAATATATATATATATTATTTTATATATACTATTACTATATATTACATAGGTATATTATATTATATTATCTATTACTATTATATCTTTTTATACTATTATATATATTTAGTATATAGTATATATATTATTATAATATATATTATTATTCTATTATTCTAAAAGAAAATAAATTAAATTTAGAATTAAAATCTAATAAAGGTTTTACATTAAGGATGATAGTGTTGCATATATAAACAAATTCTATTATTTTCCTTTTTTGTATTTTTTGTTAAAAAAAATTCTAAACAATGGAGGCTTAACAGCAATTGGTGTTATTGTACCCCGGCAGCCTAATATCATATCACCATGACTTTTGAATGCCTGGGAAATTTGTCTTATAAAAATTCATGAATTGAAAAAAATGTCAGAACCCACCATATTTAGACTTTTATTTCGGGAAGTTGTCTTTTCTTGAAGATTTTCTTTCTTTTTTTTTTGTTACTAATTCTTTTTTAAAGGATCGATTATTCTACTATATATATATATATAATTTATATGTCTATAATATACCTATTTATAATATTATATTATTATATAGTATTATATTATTATAATCTATTATATATTATATATATTATATTATATATATTTTATATTATTTATATTATATATATAATATAATGTAAATATGTAAATGTTAAAAAGTAATTTTTAAAATTTATTTTCCCAAATTAAAAACGTTTTTAAATAATAATTTCTAAATAGAGTGTTTTTTCCCGTTTGATATTGTTGACCAGTTTTCTCCTTTTTTATGAATAAAGTGAGAGATTTATGTGGACTTTTTACTAAGGTCATTTTTTTAAGTGTGAATTTTTTTTATTATATCAATAAATTCGCACCCTTTTTTTCCTTCACAAACCATTTCATTTTGAACTTGAATCTGAAAAATTTTAAAGTCATTCCAAAAAATAAGTTTTTACATTGAAAATCCATAAAAATTTAAAGTATTTTTACACTTTAATTTTACCTTTATAAGACTATCTATCATTTTTTTATTTATAAATACACAAATAAATGTTAATTAAGATTAAAATTAAAGAATTTTTTTAATATATATATATATTATCTTATTATATATTGGACTTATACTATTATACTGATTAATATGATATACTATTAATATATATATATTATATATTTATATATATAAATTAATATATATACTATATATATAATATATATGATATTATTTAATTATATATATTATATACTATATTATATATATATATATAATAATTATTCATATTATATGTATATATATATATATTATATTATAAATACTTATGCTATATTATGTATATATTATATCTATATTGTATATTTTTATTAATTTATATACTTATATATATATTTTATTATATATTATATTATACTAATAGATAATTATATTAAGCTTTTATTTTATTACAGATAATCCCACCGCTGACGGCGAGCCAATTAGGAGGGGGGTCTCTGTCTTCCATTAACGGTCGAGAGGACGGCCAGCAAGGCAGGAAGCAGTCACATTCTCCACAGGCATTTGTAACCTGGGCCCCATCACTTTGCACTTGGGCGAGGCTTTATTGAGCTTACCGGAGGTTTTTATAAATAATATTAAAAAGATATATAATGTACATAAATATCATCATAATACAATAAACTTTAGGCTTTCTTTTAATATTTATTAAATGTAGAAAAGATTCATTAATCAACACTTATTATATTTTATATTTACTATTATTATTTGGCTCCATGTTTTTATAGTTATTATGCTTAGGCTAGCAAATATTCTATTAGTATGAATATATATCTTATATATACTATTATATATATATGATATTATAATATATTATATTATTTATATCTATATATTATATTATTGTTATTTCTTATTTTATTCATGTATTTTAATATGTATTCTTATATTCACTTATGCATAACGATATTTAATGTTATAAGTATCTAACCTTTTGTATCTCTGTTATTCACATTTCATAATGTTTAATGATAATTATTTGAATTATTTAATTATGTCACCTAGTGGGCGTTGTGATTATATATATATATTATATATGATATTATTATTATATATATATATATTATTAATTATTATATTATGATATATATATTAATTTATTATATATGTTTATATATACATTTTTATAATATTTTATAGATAATATATTATATATATATACATATATATATAATTTACATAAATATACACATATATTTAATAAAATATAATAAATAAAGAATCTATAAAATACCACAATATAAATTAAAAAAACATATACTTATACACATACCAAAATATTAATAATAAATAATAATTACACCAATTATTTATAATAATATCTTTATTTATATATTTATATTAATATATTAGTATATTATTACTTATTATATTATATATATATTATTTATATTATAGTTTGTATATATTATGATTATATTTTATATATTATATATATATATATTTATAATTATATAAATATATATTATATATATATATTTATCTTTTAGAAGTATATATATTATTTTTCTATTTACACTATAACTAAACTAAATATTATTATCATATAAAGCCCCCCACCATAATAACCATCCGATCTCCAAACCCAATAATACTATTTAATTATTTCCAATTATCTATTAGTCATATGAAATTATAAGAAAAACTATTAGTTATAGATAATATTTAATAAAAATATATATATAATATATATATTACCTTATATATTAAATAGCTATAAATAAGTCCTCCTCTAACAACAAAGTCATTTCCAACATCAGATTAATTCTACGTGATATATTGACATTAATTATTAACATCCTCCATATATATAACCTCCAAATCAAAACGTTAACGCGTATCTATACATATAGTAATATGCTCCTATTTCCAAAACCCACACAAAATATAATAATAATAGGATACACCAAAAATCCACCCAAAATTACTAAAACACTACAAAAACAACCATACTAATATACACTAAAAACACCATATACATAGTTAAAAGCAGTACCCTAATAAATCTAATCTACCATACAGAACACGACCATTCCTAATTCCAACCTCACTGCTATATTACCTATAAAAAATTAATATATAACAAACACTTACTCTACTCATATACTATTAATTCTATCAATTGAGCCTCTGAGCGGGAATAATCGAAACATCCTAATATTGCAAAAACTACATTAATTAAATTTATATAGCTTATGCTCTTGTCTAATTGAGATAAATTTCTTTGAGTCTATTATTTATAAAAATATTAAACCTAAGACAGGAGAAGGCTCATAATTATTGAGAGAGCCTGTTTGTTTATAGGACGACCACTAACACCCCTGAAAAAAACTGACCAAAAGATTAGTCCGAGCTCGCTTTAGGTATGTTTATTTACGTAAAAAAAAGTACGGATTTGGCGCATTCAATTAACGCTTTCTGCGACTGAGGGGTCAGTTTGCTCTCGTTATTTTGGGCACCTTTATATATAAAAACCATTGTTGTATTACGGAATGGTCATTGATGTGAGAATTTTTTTTTTGTGGTGTATCTATACCGCGTTGTTTGTGACTAGAATTGTATCACATTGCTTTTCGTATTGAAATGGTCATGTACATCGGGGGAAAGGTAATGTGAGTGTTGTTGGTATGGGAGAATTAGTTGGTAGGGAGGGATGTTTAAACCCAAGGCTTGCCGAAAGGTTGTTTTTAAAAGCCGACTTGTGGGTAACATGTTTTGTGGTGTCATCTGATTTCTAATGAAGGGGTATTTAGTGAAGAAGATCGGAAATATAGGAAAATCACTTTATATGACAGTTCTTTAAAGCGGCAGGACCAACGGCATCCTAATAAAAGGACCATGCCTCCCTTTCCCTTCCTTGCGGTCCAGGTCATATCTTCCCGCCTAAAGGAATGAACCCAATTTATAATACCCAGTGGGAAGTTCACAATGGGTTTAGTGGTTGTTTGGGGACTCTCCCCAAAAACTTAATTTACCAATTTCGAGAATTAAATAATAATTCTTTCCCCCTATTTTAATAATTCTATCTTTAAAGATCAAAAAAGAAATAGTATTCTTAAAGCTTCTTTTAAAATTTTAAAGCACCCATGTTCCTGTGTTTCAAGGAGACTATAAAAGGCAACGCATGATATTGGTAATTTTTTGTAAGAAAGGAACTTACCCAAAAATATTTATTAGACACACATGTACTATATATTATTATTATAGCATTACTTATGAATGATATCCAGAAGCTAGGGTAATATAATAAAATACACAACAAAAGTGCTAAGCTAACATTATGCCCCTCTATACATGTCATCACTAAATAAAAATATACATAACCAATAACATTTTATATATTACTTATATGTTATTATATATATACCAATTTACCTCCTCTGATATAATTAAAAATATATATCTCTTTAATTCACCGAATTCAGACATCAATTTCAGTAAATATTAAAAAGTGATATTTATAAAATCTTGATAACATTGTCCAGCCCATGTGATCATAATGTTATAATATAATTAATATTTATATATTATATAATATCAATTATAATATTATATTAAAAATAGAAAAATATAATTGATACACGTATTTTCAATATTATTTGTTCAGAAATAAAAATAAAATTCTCATTTTCTTTATTTGATACCCGGAGCTTTAGTTTTTAGCAGAATTTTGTACCTATTTAAAATGTTTGAAAACATTTTCATATTCAATAAATATATTTCATTATAATTACGTATTCATATTATTTTTTTTTTACGTTGCTTATTGTGATTTTTACATGTTTGAGCTTTGAATTATGTATATTAGTTATTCATTATTATTTTATTATTATATAGTGATATAAATATCATTAAGTGAGTGATTATTTCTCTTATCATAGTATCAATTTATATTATAATTTAATTTATATATAGTATATATATTAAATCTTATTATATTTATATTTAATATATATATAATTATCACTATATATATTATATTACTATATATATATTATTATATACCTTATTATTCTATTATATATATTATATCTTATATAGATAATTTTTATATTGTATATATTATATATTAATATTTTATTATAATATCATCTATATTATTATTATATATTACTTTATATATTATTATATATATACTATATATAATATACATGATTTATATTTATATTAATAATTCATATTATACTATTATTATATATATATTATCATATTTATTCACTTATATTATATTATTATATTCCTATATTATATATATACTATATATTTTCTATTACTATATTCAGTTGTTAGTTGTCGCTCGTTGCTGTGAGTTGGTCCCGAATGCTTGGTCTCCATGCGGGTATTTTACCCGTGTTTGGGGGTTTAATTTTTTAGTTTACTCTTATTATTCCTGGGTACAACCGCCTACATTTATTTACATTGTTTTAAGCCTAGAAGAAATTCGAACAACATATTTTAAAAACCAATAAACTACAAATCCAAATATTGAAGGTTCCCCTGAGGGACAGCAAAAGTATAGTCAACATATAAAAGTTTATCGAAAAAAACATTTACACTGGTTTTTCGTTTTGTACCATCGTTTTCGACACTTGTCACTCTAAAAAAAGTCCGTCTCCAGTTTACAAGGGGTATATAAATGGTCCAGTTCAATATCTGAGCGAAGTAATTAAATATATTTAAAACGATTTTAGAAAATCAAATATCCAGTTCAACTTCTGGACGAAGCATTAAAAATAGCAAGTTATTATTATTGCAGCTAATGAGAGTCTAGTATGTATTCGCATAAAACGAATATAATTTACCTACGGTTGTGAGTTAATTAGTCTAAAAATACAAAACATAAAACTCATAAGTCTTAACCACCCTCATAGTATTGAACTATCCTGTTTGTTATCTGTCCCATGATTATTTCCATCTTACTCCTACAAAAATAATCGCGAAATAATCTCACTAAGACCATCTTATAGTTGTGTGCATACAAAATGGAGGGTTTGATTGCTCAAGAGTATTCTCGAGTATATCAAGTAAGCTTATTATCGTTCTTAAGTGTAGAATGTTAAATAACTGCGATCAAATAATTTGAATTTAGATGATCAAAGCAGATTTGAACATGAAATACTAGAAACACTAGAATTAATTGATATATTGGATGATATTCAAAGTCACATAGGCAAGACTACACATTAAAGGGAGAACAGGAAAAAGGATTTATTCTTTACAGAAAATAAATAAGAGACCCATACTAATGGAAGGGCGAAAATAAAAGAGTGAAATTGCTAAAAGTTAGGAAATTCCCCAAGCAAATCATGGTGGGAGCATTTCAAACTAAGAAAGAAATCGTGAAACAAAAGTAACACATTTTATATCATTACCTGTAAATGTGTTTGTGTTTAGCGATATTACACTCTGGAAAGTTGTTGGACATATTTACTATAAATTAGCCATAGAAACCTAATAGTGTGAGATCAAGTTTCAGTAGCTGTTTATTGTATTTGTTTATCTGTGCTTAAAACAGTTTTATATCTATATGTGAGAATTCTGTTTAAATCTATACAGATCTGTTATCCTTTATCTGCGTGCTCTTATCTTTTAGTCTTATCCTATCTATCTGAGTCTACTCATATCTAATCTATCATAATCTTATCTATTCCCTATCATATCTTAATTATCATATGCTAACCTAAAATTAAATCACTCAGATTTAGATTGTTTGTAAGCTCAATAAAATAAATAAGTATATAGAGAAGTGGAGAGAAGAGACAACACTCCTTCAATTTATAGTTGGTGAACTCAGTGCCGAGAGAGTTTTGATTCAGTATAATAAACCACACGAAGAGAGTAGAGAGAGAGAGGAGAGAGAGAGAGAGAAGAGAGAGAGAGAGAGTGTATGAGAGAGAAAGAAAGATAGATAGATTCATAAAAATTAAAAATTTTTGTTACACTGTGTTCAACCTTCTCTACGATCAAATAATATAAAAGTTCAAAAAAGAAGCTAATTCAGAATATAATTATAGTTAGAAGTATACTTATTTGAGACGAACCTCTTTGAGATAGCATAATTGAACAAACTTATATAAAATGAAAAAACCGACACAGGCGTTTATAATCTCCGTCTTGACTTATACCAAACACTCTTAATCATTATGAATATGGGTTGTTGATTTACCACATATGTAGAAAGAAATAATGAGTCCTCTTAATGTTGCTTCGATTCCAGTGAATTATTGCAATCGTTTTAAAGACCTCTCGAAGATTCAACTTGTGCTCACATAAACTCGTAAATACAAAGTTAATTAACAATGTCTGTATATAACATATGAGTTATATTTAGGAAAGCAAATTATGTTAGATTATAAGAATAGTAACTTATTAACTGAATAAATATAAGAGAGAATACACATATTAATTTTATTGCAAAATATTAATGCATATTTTTCTTATTAATGATATATTAGTTACGCTGATCTATGCCTTTATATTAGATAATGAGATATATAGATATCAATATATCCTGGAGATAATACTTACACTATATTGTTCTATAATTTCTCTTGACTACAGCAAAATCCATACAAAAGTTTTTAACGTGAGATGTGGTTTCTCTGCAATAAGAGCTATCCTGTATGACTAATTTATAAACCACACAAAATTTCTCGCAAGAACAAGAAGAATATCATTAAAAGCACATTACTTTTATGAGAGAAAGAATTAAAATGAATGATGAGAGATTGGGTTATTTTTGCTCGGAGATAAATGTAAATAATTATAGCACCATAAAGATTATGAATACTTGTGTCATCGCACTACTTTAATGTTCATCAATTTACGTTCATATATTTGTATTCATCCGTACACATAGTCTTTCTACATAATATAAAGCAAATAAAGAAGCAGTACAGTTCTAAGTTTTTTTAAAATACCATATGTTTATCAAGTTAACTATTGACGCGTTAATAATTTCATAATTTGTCATATAAAGACACGTTTAATATATGCTTAGTAAGCCATGTTAAGTATGTTAGTATCTTATCTGGTGCTAATAGATATAATAGACCAGAATTTGGTTAACGAGAGTATTACTAAGTAATTTAATATTTAGGGTATCGTGCAAAATTAGTATCTACACAATGCACACAACAAACGTACGACTTATAATGTATACTCAATCTCTTTATTGTGTTATTTTATCCGCTTGTTACAAGAATTATAGACAACTAGTGTACAAGAGCGAATTGCCGAAATGACGCACACACATCACAACTCATTACCATAGACACATCTACTACACACAGTTTGTATGGCTATTTATAACTTTATTACTATATATTTATAGTGTATTAGAAAACTTAATAATTAAATACTATATATAATATAGTTATGAGCATACTGTTCTTATACTGTAAAGTCTGTTAACTGATAGATATTACACCAATGATAATGTGTAAGAATATTTATATTTTATAACGTTATATTTACCGCAACAGTATATTTATTAAAGATAACTAGTTAATATTATTATAGAGATTTTATACATAGCTTGAAAATAATGATAAGATTATAGTATTATATATAAATATATTATCAGTGTTTATTAGTATATACTATATATACACACCTGTAAATAGGATAGTTAAGTATTGAGCATGATTTAGTATATTTATATGAGTTGAAATTAGAAAACTATTGTTAAATGAGTATATTGACTTAGATATAGTATAGTTATATTAAATTCCTGTAACTATTATATAGATTATATGTTATAATTGCATAACTAAATAAATAATCAAATTAATTCTATAGGTTTAGATGCATTAGCGATGTTAAGCTTATATTAATGTATAATAAAATAATACTTTGTTTTAATACAGTTAGAGATATCAAACTCCTACTTCACGAGGCGTTATATATATAGGTTCTAGTATTATATATAGTATAATTAAATTTAAATCAATTTAATTATATGATATATAAAATTTATTCAATTAAAATTATATTAACACTAATTATATTATTATTAACTTCAATATAAAACGTTTAAATATGTTATAATATAATAGATGATTAGCTTGAAATAGGTAGTAATATAATCTATATGTATAATCGGTATTTAGCGAATACCGATGTTATGATTGCCTTGTACTATTATATAATGAGTGTATAAGTGATTGGAAACATTTGGAGTAAATATATATATATGATTAAATTAACAAAATATATATATATTCCAGTATCTTAAAGATATGATTAGTTATAATGTAGTATGGTCTATATATTATCACGTATTTTCCTCATGCGGCGATGTACCATAGTTTAGCGTATAGGTTTATATGTATTATATTTTACACGTATTTAAACAAAACAACCATTAGTTATCTATTCATGAGATATATATATGTGTAAAACTTTAGTTGAATCGGTTGAGAGCGACTATCCATCATGCATCACTTTCCAGCTAGATTCCGAAAAAATTTTTGATCATGTTCTCATTAGAATTAAAATTGACATCACTCTCAGAGAAAACGCAACTGTCATTATATCTTTCCTTTTATGTTATATAACTACATAATTTAATAGGACTAACTTTCTATTCAAAATGTATACTATTGTTAACTCAAGAGTAATCTAATATAGTATAAATATTACAAGTAATCACACTATAAAATTATATAACTGGTCTAAGTATATAATATATATTATAGATGCTCGTCTCATCTTCTAAACTTTTCAGCTTCTGCTGGTATTATTTAGATTAGTAGGAGTATACTGCTTTTTAATGATATATATATTATATATAGGTATTATAAAACTATTACAATGTTTAGTAAAACAAAAGTTGAACTAACTCTATTATATCAAATATGATCTTCATGCCTCATGAGTCCAAAGAGTCACTACGACAGCACTATTTCAAATGCCACCGAAAATTTGAGGAATATCTGCAAGACTCATAGTCTCAGAATATAAAATAGAGAAGAGCAGGTTGATAACAGGTTGAGGAACAGTGGTGCGTAGAAGGTGCGAGTCGATGGTGCGTTTAATTATCTTGATTTCACAATATAAGAATGTAATAGTCTCAGCACATAAATTCAGGTAGCATAATGATGACTAAATTGTAAAATTAGCCTAGAATGTAAATTGGCTATTAAGCAGATGTAAGTATGAAGTGAGCGATATATAAAGAGCAATATACATACATATAAGACGCGTGTGTGAAATGAACACAATATTGATTGATAAATTTTACGCTTATTTAATGAGTGACAAATTCTTGTGAATAATACGTGTACTATATATTGTGTTAATTAATTGCTAACCATTTCACTTATTCGATCGAGCTTCAATAAGAGAGCAACAGTGATCCTTTGTGCAAAAAATCTTCTGGTACAGAGGTGACAGGAATTATTAAACCCCAGTATTATCTATTCAGCAGAGAACATAAATGCTGAAATAGATCTACATGTTGAAAGTAATATGCACAGGACATTTCCGCCACCTACATACTAAACCTAAGTGCGGTATGGCACCAACAACATACAAGTCTTATCTTTTTAACCATTATAACTCGGGCCATCATCCACACGTTATCAAACGCATGCATCAGTATAGTCTGAACCATCAGCAGAGTCCACGATTAACTTTGGATGTGCATGCATATGTCATTGTGCACAGCCTCTCCTCAAGTCCACACGATCTCTCACACATTTTTGCTCATTCTATATTTTCTAATGGCGGTGCTCAGAAAGGCTTTTGAGACACATCACGTAATATCGATCTTACAGACACTCGCCATCTACATATATCCATTTTATCTAGAAATATTGAATGCCATTGCTATAGCATCATCTATTCTAGCTTACTGTCAAATGTTTCGTCTTCTCATCCATACTATGGCATTCTATATATCTTATCATACTCTCTGAATAGAACAGATTGCACTACTGTGTTTACAGTCCATGGAATTACCCACTAATAAAGAGTGAGTTTCGCCCGTTATACTACATATTGATATCTAAAAATCTATTAGAGAGAGCCGGAGTCAACTTCAGATCCCAACCCTATACTTACTGATCCATCAATATAATCACCTCCTTATTAAAGACACCAACATTGTTGTATTATACGATAATGAGGTGTATATTAACTTACACTGATATATCAACCGCTAAGTATATAGAGGCTATCACATAATGCACACCATATATAGGGCCACGAGAGCCATACTCCTCATAGTATATTCCTATACGTGATACTCAATAATATTAAATATATCTAGAAAATATCAGCCTCTGAACTCTGTATATCTCATACCAAATATTATATTATCAGACCAATTTAACGAACACCTATACGTTATAGATTTTTATTAAATAATATAGTAGGGTATGGTTACACTACGCTCGGTGAGTAGAGGACTCCTCGACAGGGGATACGAATAACATTCGTCTACACGACGAGTTATACATTACCCCATATATACTAACACACCACCTCACAAATAATTTGTTTAACCCAAATGCAAACCCTTTAACCCAATAATTAGATATAAGTAGTCATAATACAGGGATTAATGACACGTGTGCCGCCGTCATGAAGATACTTCCGAGCAAAACCTACCTGAGGCTTTTTTCGCCACCGTAATTTTTTGGATTACTCAGCTACCTTCATGGGTGTTTTTTAGTGCTATTTTTTATTTTTTCCTTATGTGTGTGTGATGAGTATAATTGATTTATTTTTTATATAAATTACTTCTTGTTTTAGATTTTATTTTTTTACCTTTTTTCTTTCCAATGCTTTCGAATTTATAATTTTATTATCTAGATATATATCTACACACACCCACCCACCACATAAATGAGATGTGAGGGAGTCCTGCAGATCGAAGATTCAAACACAATCAGACTTTTCGCACTTCAACTCGCACAAGGCCCCGCCACGAACATGACATCACCATAATCACATATAACCGACATGAGATCGCACACAATAAATGAACGCAACCATGCAACTGTCAGAAGCCCTGCACGACACGTCACCCACCAGCACTATCCGCGAGCCGCGCTCACCCGACCGCACCGCACTGCCCCAAAGCCGAATCCGTTTGTTGGTCGGTCGCTGTGTTCGCATACCTGACGTTAATTAACTAGAATACTCACCCACCTTCGATGTCCTTTTTAACCTATATTTCAGTTTAGTCGGTCACAGTAGGATCGATGAAGTATGCATATCGACTATCGAGCACATGCATCCATAGACACATACACCTACCCCTTATACACACACACCCTCATCATCCCCAGTCACTTATGCTACCCAAGCGACACACGGTCACTAGTCACGCGCTTATATTTCATCGTATAATACACCATCACCAATCTCAACTCTCGTACTGTCGATTATCTCGTCTAAGCTCACTCCATTAAAGGAGGTATTTCCCAATCCCCTTAACCAATAATGTAACAGTGTTGAATCTATTTGCATATATCTTCCCACTCCAGCCGCGCACTGCGCCCCTAAGATCTACGTGAGCCTGAGGAGTCCGAGATCCTGAGGAGTTGGGTATAATTCGCTTAAAAATAGGCCGGAACCCCCGAGCTAAGGCGGATAGCTAGCTGACTGCACTAAGTACTGGCTGACTGATCTATGTATATATAGTATAGGTTAGCTATAATAATGAAGAACTAGAGGAAGAGTCGAAACACATAAAGATGCGATCAATTACACAGAATAATATTATGTACTCCTGAATGAGCGAAGACTAGTAAATCGGCACTCCCTCTACAATCAGTGACAAAAAACTATAGGTTAACGTCTAGTTAATCAGGATATAGTTGCTCTATGATACTCGTATTGGGAAAGAGCGCAGTATCCTAATGAAACCACATTGGCTCTGTTTGAAGAGATGGTCGCCACATGTCATTCTATAACTAACACGTTACAGTCACAGAGTTAATATGAGTACCATGCGAGTTTTATCGTACAAAACAAACTTGCTATTAATGAACTCATGAGTCCACGTCGCCATGAGAGAGTACTTCCACACATTCTCCTGTATGCAGACACATCGTCCCACTTCACTACACTGAATAAATGAATAATAATCAAAAGAAAATAAAGTTTGGATAAATATTAATAAAATTGATAAGTCCACATAATAATAATAATAATAAATAAATTATACTACCACGAGATACTACAAAATAGATCTCGAACTTAACTCAACACACCTAAGACCTATCTTAAAAGTAGATGAGTATTTAACTATTAAAACGTTAAAGTTGATCACGTGCTGAATGCCCGATATAAGAGTATATAAACAAATGTTACTTATATGATGAATATTCGTATTTTTATGCATACAAAAATTTTGGAAAGTAGCTATTTCCATATTAAAAGTTTAGAAAAAGCGCATCTCGATTTTGCATTTTATATATTGATGAGTGGGAAATACGCCACTGAGTGAATATATATATATATATTGGTATATGTGATATGTATAGTTAGTAGTGTGTGTATTGTTGTGATTGTATATTGATGACGACTCTATCGAGTAACCATATATATAATATCTGAAAGCAATCTCATACGTAATTCACTCAGTAGTCTTATCCGACCTAACTATGTTATATTTGATAATATACGAACATCTCACGTAACTACCTCGAATATCTATAATGTGCAACTTAGTTTAACCCTTCATAATATATCTAACAACCACTCACAGCTTATATATATACTGCTACAACTAGTAAATGGCTTTGATAAAGCGCACATCTAGACTAACTCTAGGTAACCAATAACTTATAATGCCCCATATTAGGTCACTATTTTGTTTAACCCTTAATATTCTTTTAATATTAGCCCCGCCCAACTCACCTTGAGAGCGCGACTACCTACCCTCTATATAATAATTACAATCCTACAATCATTGAATATTTACACGAATTCGAAAGAATATTATATATCTATATTATATAATATTATATCCTATCAATATATTAGATATATTATTCACCATAAGTTTTAAAAGCCAAATATCTCTATTCCTTCATATCGAAAATGAGTATATTTTTTTATTTTAGATCTAAACTGGTTTGGGTCACACTAATACTTATATAATATAATATATATTAATATATATATAATTATATATGTATTTATTATATATTAATTATATAATTTATATGCTATTAATATATATAAGATATTATACAACGAGAAGAGAGAGAGTAAAATAAAACGAAATAACAACCATACATCACACACATACATATATAAACTAGCCTACATTGTACACACACGCATACACCACACACAAACTCGCTACGCACGACGTATACACACAAACACACACACCCGCTATATGTCACTATCTTTATATATAACTATATAACTAACATCAACAATACACCCACCATTAAGACACTTACACTTCAACCATTATGCACCTTACACACATCAACATAGCACTAGACTACATACACCCACGCCTATATATCAATACTATGCGAGCACCACCAACTCGTAGCACGCATCACGCCGCTATTGACCATAGTGGGACGTTCACACAGCATCGCGTGGACTCCACTCTGAACTAATATCCCGCGTACGCGGCTCACGTTATTTCCTTTTTATTACTGAGCACGTAGTTAGACGCCCTTCTACAGTCACAATGATAAACTCGCATCACCTTATGACAAGCAATCGCTAGCTAATGCGCCAAGGAATCAGCCATTTGCCTAGCCGTTATATATATTTACAATACATCGAGAACACATAATATCGCGTGAGGCTTTATCACTATTACATCTCAACATAGATCATCTCTTAACGCTATAGTAGCACTAACACTCACAAAAACAGTTACTTTACCTTACAAGCAATCAGACATACATATCAGTATGCGGACACCATATAGAGGCGCAGAGTAGCCACCCTACGGCGAATTCTAAATTTTCCAGCCGCCTTGATACGCATCCTTATGAGTTATAGCTTTAAATCAGATATATACCACAGATAGCTCCACACCCTACACCTACACAACTACACACCACATATTAATAAAATATGTATTTAACAAGAACACCTATAATTTATTCTTGTAATAATAAAAATTAAAAATGTTTTAAGTTAAATGTAAAAATTATATAAATAATATAATGGTTATAATATATTACTCATACAGTATGAAACGTTAGAATATATATACACTAATATTACTTATAAA
>JABUQX010041024.1:47500-60888 GCA_015478945.1 Trachelipus rathkii | reverse complement strand
GTCGATAATATTTAGTTCTCGATTGTCCTATAAAGTTATAATCGATATTGACCATTTATTCATAGCACCACTTTTTCTTAATAGCAGACGTATATTTATTTTCCAACATTGCATTTTATCAAGTTTTTTGCCCTGACATTTGCTCTGATTTTTATATTTTATCACTGAAGGCGGGTAACATTGAAAATAAATTCGTTTGTGTTTTTTTTATTATAAATTTCTGAGAATGTTCGTATATATACTGGTAAATAATACCAAATGCTTAAACACGTTAAATAAGCAGTGGTAATTACTATTAGTAATTACAATACTTAAACGTGAGATAAAAATTATGTGGTAAATTGCATTAACATGTGTCTTAGTAGCTTAAATAATTCCATTATAAATATCATTTTTTTACCATATATCTTATAATATGTTTTATTCAATATATTATTATAATAGTTTAATATTACCATATTTTACCATAATTTATGAAACGGTGGTCCCACAAAGTTTCAGATACATTGTATTGTAGCAGTCAACAGAAATGATGAATAAAATAACTATAACATTGGTACCGCAACATCGAAAATTCTAAACAATATATAATATATATATATATATATTATATTATATATATATATATATATATGTAACTATATATATATATATATATTATATATATATATATATATATATATTATATATATATATATATATATATATATAATATATATATATATTAATATATAATATATATAATAATATATTATATATATATTATCTATATATGATATATATATATATAATATAGATATATATATATAATACACTATACTATTATATATATATATATATATATAAATATATATATATATATATATATATTATAAAAAGCCAACGAAATAGAGGAATATATTATATAATATATATATATATAATATATATATAATATATAATTTTTGTCAATTATTTGGAATATATCCCTAAACGAGCGAAGACTACTGGGAAAGTAATTATCCGGTATCCGGGCCGGATAACAATTGATATCCGGCGAGATAACGGATAGTCGAAAAACATTGGCCGGATAGGCCGGATACCGGTAGTTGCCGCATATATCACGGCCCGATCACCTGAATATATATACTATATAGTATATTATATATACTTAAATATTATAATATATATATATTATTATATATATATATATATTATACATAATATATATATATATATATATATATATATATATATATTCGATATATAAATATATATATATATATTATATATATATATATAATATATATACTATATATATATATTATATATATATATATATATATATATACTATAATATATATATTATATATATATTATACTATATTGATATATATATATATATATATATAATAAGATATATAATATATTATATATTATATATATAGTTTGGAAGCATTGTATTTTTTGTATTTAACTACATGCAGTCATAATATTTCTTGAGTAATTATAATCAGGTTGCACACTAAGTCACAGTATTAGAAGTGAAACTTGTGGGGAAAGTCTAAAATTTACTACTGAAGAGTAATGATAAGATTGATTAATGAACAGTAATAGAAATTAAATTATTCTATTTGCGAAAGGAAGATGAATTGATTTATTTCAGGTCCCATGAATTAAGGTACTGAAAAATTCTCTCCAGTGGAGATTTGCTAGCTGATCGATTGATACAGAACGCTAGGACCTGGTGTTCCGGCTCTCTGACCCCTTTCATTAACGGCAATAAAAACAAATATCTTTGTTTTTGCTTTAGAGTAACAGAATGGGTGTCACCAGTGCCCGAAGTTTTTCACCTGCTCTTTTGGGCATTTTTTGTGGCTCTCCTCTCAACTTTAAGGGCTATGTTAAATGCAATCTGAAGTAAGTCAATTTGGTTTATGCTTCTTTATTATTTATATTTATCATTAATTAAGATGTTGTAGTTATGTAAAAAATTACTCATCACTTCTAAGATATTGATTTGGATTCATTGTTACATCTTATCTTCACAAAATGTTAATGAAGTGTATTCTTTATTTATTTTCGCATAAAGTTAATGCTGAAGTGTAATATGTTAATTTATTTAAATGTTCTGGCTCTTGATAGGTTAAAAGGCAATGTCAAGAAATTCCACTTGGAGACCACTTCCTCTAACAAAAGACAAACGAAATTTTCATTTTGATCGTATCCGTGTCTTCTATTTAAAAAGGTTTAAATTGGGTTGAGGAGATTATTTCTTGTAGAGTGCGTATGCTATATAAAGGCCTCCTTGATGATTTGTTGTTTAAGAGTTTTGGATCAGCTGGTGAAACACTTCACACTCTATGGCTGTTTGTTTTTTTATATCTTAATTCTTGAAGTTTTTGTTTTGAAATCTCTTCTCCGATTGGTCTTCAGGTTTTCCTTGTAAAGAAATATTTCTGAATATTCTGAGGCGTGGAAGCTTTCAAAGTTTTCAACATAAGTGGATGGTAATCCAGGGCCTTTGAACTCGCATCTGTTTGCGACGCTCAGTTTCTGTTCAGGTGGATATTTATGTCAACTACGATTGTGTCTAAGTGCAAGCTAATGTCTTTGAAAGGTGTGTAAACAGTCTGTCAGTAATTTTAATTTATTTTTTTAATGCTCTATCCAAAATGAATTTTTTGACTAATCCACATACATTTTCTTTACAGGTGGTGAATGACCTTAGCAAATAGCTAAGGAGGTCAACAGGGGAATATGGTACGACCACCAGCCAGAGCGTGCATAGAGATTAAGGGTCCGAATGCTTGAGTCAAGCACTAAAAATTGCCATGGTGGAGTGGTCAAAGATCGTTTATGTCAATCCTAATACTTTGTCCAACCTTAGTAAGGTATTATTATTATTTATTTTATTATTATTCTTATTATTATTATTAATTATGTATTTTTATTATTATTATTATTATTTATTATTATTCATTATTATTATTATTATCTATTATATTTTATTATTCATTATTATTATATATTGATGTATTATTATTATTATGGATGTTACTGTGAGGGAATGGGGAATATTTCATAAGATCATATGCTTGTTTTATGTAAGATTTAAGTTAGTGAATAAGGTATGGGTGGAGAGGAAAGGAGAAAAGAGAAGAAGTGGGAGAATTTTGAAGTGAGAAATTAAAATGAACAGGAATTATAGGAAAAATATGAGAGCACTTGCAAATAAATTCAGTTGAATGTGAACAAGATGAAACAGAACAAATCTGAACGCAAATGAAGGAAGCTTTTGTTAGTAGTGCAAGAGAAGTATGGGGATGTTGTAACAAAGATGGCCTTTAACTTCTTAACAAATTGTTATCTTTTAATATATTCTTATTTTAACTTTTTAATAATTCTTTACATTGCAATATGGAGACATGGCGTTATTAAATATAACTCGATTTTCTATATTATATTTAAAAGATTAAAAACACCTTCCAATTTTTCAATAATAAAAAGCTTCTCTAATTCTTTATCAATACCGCTCGTCAAAAAGTTTTACCTACGCAGCAATTCAATTCGTAAACTTATCAGACTTATAATACGCTCGCAAAAGAAATATTAAATAAGTTATTACCTACGCAGCAATTTCAATTGTCGTAAACGATATCGAGACTTTCCAAAAATTTAAACTGATCATTGTCAAAGCTCAAATATTAATAATTTATAAAACCTTCGGCTTGCGTCATGGAATATGTTAGTTTAAGAGCAAAAATTATACTTGCTTTCTTTTAATATATAGAAACTGACTTAGTACGCTCGAATATTTGTAAAACTTCAGCTATAAATACGACAAAAATGTTCGTTCATATTATAAGAAACTATGCTTACTTCGATTATTTGGCTGAAAATTCAGAATAAAGTACAACAAAATGACTTACAACTGGATTTACTAGTTTACCGGACAATCCAAACTGTCCCAATGGTACTAAGGTGCTTTACCTCGAAACACCAATCTTGAGAAAAAACTTGATCAACCCGGATAACAGGGCCGAACTCGTACCCGATGGTTTAGAAGGAACACATTTCCGTGCTTACTGAGCCAGCAGCACCTTCCTTTTCTGCCAGTCCTCCGTTTGAACTCCAATTGTGTTCGCCCTTTGCTTTCGTATGAATCCAAATGAGATTCCTATTATCGGACTCTACTTGATTTCTTCGCTCGAATCCTTTCTAATCTCTTTAGGTTGATTCGTTTAGCCTTAGTGCTTCTTTTCAAGGCTTCACTATTGCCCTGCACTTGACCCCGTGGTCTCTCCACGGCGGTTTTCAACATCACTTTACTTCTTCTTGTCTTTTCGTTCTCTGCCTTTAACCTTTCCTTATTGGTGTTCTCAAATCGATCTAAATCTCTTTAAACTTATATCTGACGCAACTTCACTTTTTATTTTATATTCAGTTGGTTGTTCTTATCTACAATGTGCATACATATATACTAGATCAATCATGAATCACAATCTGGGAAAACACAGATAATGAAAAACATATTGCGGGATTGAATGTATAAAGCAGCGGAGGGGTTTCGAAAGGAAAAGTGTATGGAAAATAAAGGAGGAAAATTCCATGACTAAAAGTTGCATACGTTTGAGAAAAATAAGAGTAATGAACTGTCTTAGAAGGAGATCATGAATTGGAGACTTAACCTGGGAAAATAAGCTGTTACGGAAGGAAGTGCGAAAGGTTATTGTAAGGAGAATAAAGGGAATTCTTCTATAGAATATGATATGGAAGGTTGCTTTCGTGAGTGATGAGATGGACGTAGGGAGAGTGTGGAGAAGCATTTGAAACATCTGCACTAACATTGAGAGTTGATGAAGAGATGATAGTGAATGTTGGCTGGGTTTTGATGGCATGTATGAAGAAAGAGGTATTTTGGGGAGGAGGTAATAGGTAAAATGAGATAATTATAAGAATGGTAAATCAGTAAGTATAGATGAAATTATGGTGAAATGATCAAGAATTAAACGAGATTGTGATTGACTGGCATATGGATTTGTGTAACAAAAAGAGTTTATAGAGAGTGGAAAGTTTCCGAAGGAAGGGTGAAAAGGGAAACTTGTAGAAAATTTCAGGGAATTTAGTTTATTGATTGTCAGTAGGAAGATATATGCTTGGTATTTTGGATTTGTTTGAATGATTGACAGACGGATTTTCGAAAGGAACAATGTGCATTTAGAAGTGCGTAGAGGGATGTCTAAGATTTGAGAGAGTTTGAAGTTTACTATTTGAAATAAGGTTTATAGAGCAGTAGTTATGCACTTTTCTACCGTAGGAGGATTTGTGCTCCATCGTGTAGTGCTCCCAGATTTTTCAAAGTTTTATACCCGTTAACAAAATTTAGGTTTTAAAGTATTAGTTGTGTATTCAAGATAATAGGAATTTTTATCATCGCGTGATCACGGGAAACTAAAATAGGGGGAGACCACTCTTCGTTGTATATTAGTTTCTTACGGTGAACTTTTTTCTTTCCCACTCTATTATGTTCTTTGAGAATTATTTATTTTATTTTTTTCCTTCTTTGGAATTTATAGTTTAAAATTAGATGATTTTTAATTATTAAAAAAATTATCTTATTTGCTTATCAAGTAAATTTTTATGATTATTAGAATGTTAATTTAGGCTTTTTTAGACGTTTTCTATTTTTAACATTAGGTGATCATATTGTTAGGTGTTAGTTATTCTTATCACCTCTGTTAAATGGGTCCCACATAAAAGTGAGGTTTTAAAAGCTCCATGATTAGCTTAATAATTGATGAATTGCTTTACCTTACAAGTAAAAGTGGAATCGTAATTTGTGTACAAACACTTGTATCTGTCTTTTTAAATATCTTACCTTTAGTTTGCGACTACACCATTGTTTAATAACAAAGTAAGAATCAGGTATTCCATCTTTATAGGGAAAGCTCAGTGATTGAAAGTCGTTTAGTCGCTTCTGTGAATCTTGTAAATGAATCTTGCGCAAATCAACATGACAATGTTGCAATAACGTATCTTAAGTCCGGATTAAATGTGTTATTTTCATTATTGGCATTTCAATGAGATATATAGAAAACGGCAAATGTTAAGATCATGCCATATTATATTCAGTTATAGATATTTGCATAGGAGCGAGAAAGAAGCGTTTATTGTAGCTTCAAAATATTTTGTATGATGATCAAAGTTAAAATGTTATTTTACTATTTGATTATCTCTACGAGAAGGTCAAGAGAAGAGAAGGACCGCTGACGGGAAAAACGACGAAAAGTGAAAGTTCTAGCGATGGAACTCGAACCCTTTGCCTAGGAGGTGGATCTCATAATTCTTTAAATTCCTTCAATAGTGCTCCAGGCAGGAGCCGTTGAGAAATGACAATCCAGAACACATTTCAGTCGCTTAAAGCACCAAAAAGAAATTTGGAACAGAATTGAAATGTTAGTTAATCCATGAAAGTATTTGTTCACAATGTTAATTATTATTTTAATTTTTTGCAGATCGACCATTTGTTATTTCTGGTTAAGTCATGCTTTTTCTGGTGATTTTTACCACCGTTAAATATTATTTATATTATTCTTTGAAAACAGGTTTAAATCGCAACCGAAGCGTGGGTGTCATTCCTTCAGTCACAAGGTTTGTGGGAACAGAGTGCTTTTGGGACCATCGCCAAATTCTTTCATGGAAGATGAACGCCTCGACAAAACATCAGATTGCGGGATTTTTTGGTAACCCGATTCCTTCAACTGAAAGGAGGTAAATATCTTAGTTTAAAATTAATTTTAATTTAAAGCGTGTAGGAAAGAGAATGTCCTTTTTTTATTGGGGTTAAATCAATCTCATTTGTTTGCGCGTACTGATTCAATTGGTGACCAATCATTTATTTTTTGACAAATTTGAGTGATCAAGATAAGAAAAGTTTAGTATGAAAGATTGTGTCACTTTGAGAGTAGAGTATTTTAAAAATTATTGATTAGTACAAATAATTTGTATAAAGTTTAAACAAAAAATCTTAGCTTTGGATATTGTTTTTTTGTATTTTGCATACAACGCAGAGGGGCGTTGTATTTCTAAGAGAAGAAGCAACGGGGGAGAACTTCAAATTTAGATGGGTAGATACCCGGAGTGGCTAGAAATAGACATGTTCAAGAAGAAGCTAAATTAACTATATTAAGTAGATTGATTTTTAGAAATGTAAATTGGGGTGGTGCGTAAGAACATGAAAAAATAAATAAGGATAAAGCTAACCCTTCTTAGTTTTGTATGCAGATATGTTCGGTTTACAAAGATGCCAATATTAATAGTATGTTGATGTATAACATTGAATTACAGACACCTTTTGGTTAAGAAAATTTTCAAGAAATAATTAATTATTAATCTGGAATTTCTATCATAAGATCTGTAATATATATATATATATATATATATATATATATATAATATATATATATATATATTATAATATATATATATATATATATATATATATAGTAGTATAATATATATATATATATATATATATATAATATATATATATATTATATTAATATATAATATTATATATACGGTATATATATTATATAATATATATATATATATATACGGGTATATAATATATATATTATATATATATATATATTATATTATATATATATATATTATATAATTATATTATATATATAATAATATATATATATATATTATATATATATATATATATATATATATATTATATATATTATAATATATTATATATTATATATTATATATATATATTATATATGATATACCGTTCATATATATATATATATTATATTATTTATACATACATAAATAATAAGAATAAATGTTTATATTTATATGTTTATATGTATAAACATATAAAATAAAAATAAATATATTTAATATATAGTATTATATAATATATACTATATATATATATAAAGGTAATGTGTTCGTATATCGATCAAATGGATTTTCTCGAAGGGAGTTCGTGCGCGGATTTGAGGATTGTTCTAGAGTTTTCGTCTCCAGGGGAAGCTCAGAAGAGAGATAGACTTATGGAGAAGTTCGCATCAAGATATTGCGAGTGCAATGTTAAGTAAGTTGCTTGAGATTCCAATTCCAAAATGACGAATGTGCCAAATGTTCAAGTTTCAGCATTTGGAATAACGTGCAATGCCAGCAACGGAATAACTTTTGGAACACATTCGTGCTTTCGGCATTGAAATACCAGCAATTGCACATTCATGGCTTTGGCATTGGATTGAGGATATCTAATATAAATTATCGTTTTCATGGTCCGTCTAAGTAGCATTTACCTAGAGTAGTTCCACTCTTAGAATAGGGCATTACCCGTGAGTTTCAAACTTTAAAAAGAAATTTTTATTATTATTATTATTTTTATTATTATTATTATATTATTATTATTATTATTATTATTATTATATTATTATTATTATTATTATTATTATTATTATTATTATTATTATTATTAGTTTGTAAACTAATGCTTGAGTTAATAAAAATTCTTTTATTTTCCTTAAATTTAAGCGTGAATTATGGTCCTTTTTAATGATGGTATTAATTAGGTTTTAACTGTTCCAGTCTGGGCATTTTCGCGAGTGCGGACACTGCCTACGTACTGGCTTACTCAATCATTATGTTAACAACAGATCTTCATAGCAATCAAGTCAAAGTAAGTTATTTATTGCCGTTTGCAATCTAATAATAATTGGATGAGAAATTTGATTTGTAAACTTTTAACATGATAAAATTCGAAAATAGTTTATCTCTTTTTAGCTTGGTATCAATTTTTGTTTTAGCATAAAATGACTAAAGAACAGTATATTAAAATGAACCGTGGTATTAACGACAGTAAAGATCTCCCGGAGGAGTACCTTTCGGCTATCTACGATGAGATCGCGGGGAATGAAATTAAAATGAAGGCCACATCAACCAAATTGGGAAAATCAAGTACGTATGAGTATGGGCAAATTTTATTTCCTCTCCTACTCTTAATTTCCTACTTCTAAATTGTTTTTCGGTTTATTTCTTTATTACATAGTTTTTCATTTCTATGCAAAGGAATTTTTTATTTAGGGAGCCGGCATAAATACTGAGAACAATTCACCCATATATATATATATATATATATATATATATATATATACTATATGCTATATATATATAGATATATATATATTATATATATTATTATATATATATATAATATATATATATATTATATATATTTCTTTCTTTCTTTCTTTCACTTCTCTTTGCCCCAAAAATTGGGGTAAGGTGGCTGTTAGCATCGGAAAGAAAGCAGGTAGGAGAACATGACAAACGTCGAAAAGAAAGCCCAGCACTACCGCCCCTCTGTACCGTTAATTAGTGAGCAGCTCAGTCACAGGACAGGAAACTTCCACCCTAGCGCATTCATGGACGCGACGGACCTCACTATGGTAAATCGGTCAATGTAAGGGTTCATCCCGTGGCCCAGGTGGCAACCATGCCCCCATACAAAACCACGCCATTCTCTCCTATTCATGCACCTTTATTCTCGCCTCTGCCAAACTCACATTTCTCTCCTTAAGACATTCGTCACCGACTTCAATCCACTTTCTCTTCGCGGTCTCCCGCCGGTCGGGTCCCAACACACTCTCCACTATTACATCCGCTTAACAACCGACTAGTCATTCATCCTTCCACATGACCAAAACCATTCAACATACTTTCATGTATTCTCTCATTTACCCCTTTTCTTCACACCACACAACTCTCTAATACGTTCATTCCTCTCCTATTCAATTCTTCTCACACCTAGCACACCGCTAAGATTGTCCATGCCTGAACACATTTGAACTTTAGATCTATTACTTCTTATTCCAGACCATTGTCTCACTACCATACAATAACACAGGTAAAGCAACATACCTCATTAAAGACCCTAGCACACTCAGACTTGTCCCTTTGCATTACACCAATGACTTTAATGCACCAGCCACTCGTCCTGCCATTCACAACATTCCTACTACACTCGGCATCGATCCGTTCCCCTTCTCATCCAACATATACCCAAGTATTTAAACTCAGACACTTGTTCTAGCTGATCACCATCTAACATAACCTCACACTGAGGAGTGTCCTCACTTCACAAACAAACCTTACTCTTTCCACGTTTACTTCAAGCCCTCCTTTACACACCCTGCAATATCCATCTCTCACCAATCCTCTCAAACTCGCTCAGATTTCGCCACACAGAACCAATCATCCCGCATATAATAGTAGGGCACCCTCCCCAACTCCATTCTCCACCATTCTAAAACCATTTCCTGCCATCCCACCTCTAATTCTTTTATAACCCATCCATATACAAATTAAATAACAAGGAGACATAACACAACCTGTTCTTACTCCGGCTAATTATCCTAAAACCAATTCACCATTAACACCATTATATTTTACACAAGCTTCAACTATCGTCATACATACTTTTGATTCCATTCAGAAGCCTACCACCAAACACCATTATCACTAACACCTGCCATAACGCTTCCCTATTAACTCTTATCGCCTGTTGCAAATCATAAAACCTAAATACAATTATATTCTTCTTCTCTCTCATTTTCTAATTCATTTGTTTCAATGTAAATGATTGATCCACACATCCTCTACCACTCCTAAACGCACTTGTTCTTCACCAATCAACCTCAGTCACTCGAACGCACTCTTTCGACCAAAATACAGCATATACCTGTCCCTACAACACTCAGTAAACTTATTCCCTAATAATTTCTTACAGTTCCCTTTTCCCCTTACTTATATAAGGGTTACTGAATTACCTGCTTCCTTTCCATCCTGGAACTATACCCTCTATAAACATTTTATTACACAACTTCCAAATCCAAGCAATCACCATCTCGCCCCGTTCTTGATCATTTCACAGTAATTTCATCTATACTGCAGATTTACCATTCTTCAACTTTTTCAGTCTACCCATTACCTCCCCTTACTAATACCTCATCCCCAAAATACCTATGCCTTCTTGCACCATCCAAACCACACACATTCACTATCACCTCTTCGTTACTGTTAATATTGTGCAGTTTCTCGAAGTTTTCTTTCCACCTCTCTCACAACCTACTTCCAGTTACAAAAACACCATCCCTATTCAATTATTCTAAGCAGATTCCCCTTAGTCTATTCTTAACCTTTTCGCGCTTCCGTCCAGAAGAGTTCCTATTCCCTTGTAAGTCCCATTCATCCTCCTTCAAAAACTGTTCATTTGCCTCTTGTTTTCTCCTACGTTTACACCTTTTAGTATTACTTTTTCCTCACTTATATAATTCCAAGCATCTTTCTTTGAGTCTTCATCATTTGCTTTTTAGTACATTCAACCCGCTTCTTTTTTAACTTTAACCGCTTTCATCACCTCTTTATTCCACACTCACTACTAACATTCTTACTTCCTACTTTAGCACATCACATACTTCCTTTGCTACTAACCATTGCTTCCTTCATTTGCCCCCAGATTTGTTCAGTATCAAGCTTGTTCAACATTTCAACCGTTTACTAGCGAGCCTCTGACATACTTATCCATTATTATCTTGCTACTTAACTTCTCACTCTTAATTTTACCTACTTCCTTTCGTATTACCTTCCTCTCCACCAAGCCCCACTAAAACTTAATTTTACATAGAAACAACATAATGATCCGATGAATCCCATTCCTAAACCCTAATTTTGATTTAACATCCAAACATAATCAACATCTCTTCTCACAACACTAAATTCAAGCATATTTCATTCGATACCATCTCTACCTACACCAACTAGTATACTATGGATACTCTTGTGATTTAAAGAAAGTATTTACTTACACACACTACTCTCGCTTCACAGAAACAATCACCTTACCTACCATTCTCATTGTCTCCCGCCACCCAAAAACCACCTGTTATACCATCCCTTTTTTTGATCACCTATCCAACCATTCAGGTCCCCCAAAACTATCATTTTGAAGCTCCTACTCACCCCATCCAAGACATCATTTCAGATTTTCCCAAAAAATCGTACTCTCTTTCAACGTTTCCCTCAGAGACATTACGTCACAACCACAACATACCTGACTTTCAAACTTAAATTTAACCATTAGAATTTAGGACTTATATAATATATATAGTATATAATATATATATATTATAATATTATAATATATTATAATAATATATATATATTATATAATTATATATATATATATATATATATATATATATATATATTTAATATATATATATATATATATATATATATATAATAGTATATATATAGATATATATATATACTATATATATATATATATATATATTATTATAATATAGATTATATATATATATTATATATATATATATATTTATTATATATATATTAATATATAATATATATATATATAATATATATATAATATTATATATATATATATACCAGGGTTTCACACTTTCTGGAAAGTCGGGAAGGTCAGGGAAAGTCGGGGAAAAAAAAATGGTCAGGGCAAAGTAGCGGAAACGTTTTTAAAATATGCTAAAAGTCAGGGAAATTCCAAAAAAGTCAGTGGAAATTTTAAAATTTTAAAATAGAAGAATGATCCATGGACCCAGTTGCATATTTTTGATATATTTTTTTTCCTTACTGTTTAATTGTGGAATAGATGTATTTGATAAGTGAATGAAAATGATGGGCGAGGAATGACATTCCATAAATTCTACTTCTATCCTGTTTCTTTTAATTTTTAGTTCACTATTACCTTCTACTGTTCTTCCTATTCTGTTCGTAGGGGTTGTTCCAAGTTCATCTTTGCACTACATCTTTTTGTGTATGGATGTGTTTTAGACTGGATGACTTATGACTTAAATCTGTTTATATCTTTGTTTTCTTTTTAGGGATTTTTACTTTTTGAGTTTTTTTTTTTTTGAGGTTTGAAGAATGTGATTGTGGATTTTGTGCAGTTGAAGGTATTTTTTGTTATTTATTTATAAAATGACTTCAACCAAAAAAAATAAACTAACTTTAACGACCAGTGGTTTGACGTCAAACTGAACCCACAGTTTATAGGGTGGTGGGTAAAGAACCTGATAGTTCCAAGGCATTCTGTAAAGTATGTAAAAAGAATTTTGATCTATCTAACAATGGGACGCCAAAGCCGAACATTTCAATTCAAGAGGGAAACTCATTTGAATTTAATCAAAACCCGGCAGGACCAACCATCATTGAAAAACTTTTTGTTATGTCTTCTAATAATACAAATATTAGTGAAAGTATGTGCACTGAAAATTATGCAATTCCATCAACTTCTAATCATTCTCAACCTGATTGTAAATGACCCTGAG
>JABUQX010041024.1:35000-42500 GCA_015478945.1 Trachelipus rathkii | reverse complement strand
AGCACGTTAGACCAATGTTCAAGGTACGTACGATGTGCTGGACTCCAACCGGAGGCCGGATATCCTGCCAACAGGACAGTCTTGTATGTTATCCCAACTTTCAAATTACCTGTTAATAAGCATATATCTAATAACACCTTTTCACCATAAATGAATATAAACATACCCACTTTATTAGTTGGTATAGCCACCAAGTTTCTTAAATTTTAGAATCTTAAGAAACATTGTACTTTTCCGACCGAACTTGCAGGAAATTGCTTATGCTCCTTTCCACATAGTGTCTTCAGTGAGAGCATGTTTAACCAATTCGGCAACATCTACAGCTCTAAAAGAAATTTATTTTCACCTGAAAAAGCTGATAATGCTTCTATTTTTGCACCTCATATTGTTTTAAATTTTTAATAATTTAGTATACTTAGTTATATTAATGTTTGTTCTCCAATGTTTAAAAATGGAATTAATTACAGTAATTAACGATAAACTGTGGCTGCGAATCTTTTATTTCATTAATTAAGCAGTAAAAATTGGAATTTTATATAACTATTGTTAAATCAAAAAAATTGTCTAAATTGAAAATTAGATATTTACTATTCATTTGAGTTTTATGAAATTTTTGGTGTAGATGGGAAGTAAATGGACGAGTTAAAAAGCTTCAATGATTATATTAGGTTTATACCTCCTATAAGGAGTATCCAAATGTGAGGGAAATCTCAGAGATTTTTTAAAAAATCCTGCCAGAGGGTAGGAATTTTTTTTTTCAAAAGGGAAACTTTGTTTTAAAAATTATATTATAGTATATATAGTATTATTTATAGTAGTATATTATATATATTGTTATATTTTTAAGTAAGTAGTCTATATATATATATATTATATGATATATTATTATATATATATATATATATATATATATATAATATATTATATATAAATATTAATATATATAGATTCTTTCCTTCTTTCTTTGCTGTCTTCACCTACCTGATTTTCCAAGATTTGGGAGTAAGGAGCGCTTCAAGCATCGGAAAAGAAAAGCAGTAGGAGAGGATGACAAATGTCGTCAAAAGGAAAGCCCAGCCTTACCGCCCTCTGTAACCTTAATTAGTGAAAGCTCGTCACAGACAGAAAATCCACCATAAAGCTTCATGGGACCGGACGGACCCTTCACTATGGTAAATCGTCAAGTAAGGGTTCATCTCTTGGCCAGGTGGGCCACAACATGCCCCCATACCAAAACCCGCCGATTCTCTCCTATTTCATGCAGCTTTATTCTGCCTTCTGCCAAACTGCACATGTCTCTCCTTCAGAATTCGTTCACCGCTCAATCACTTTCGCTTCGGTCTCCCAGCCGGTCGGTTCGCAACACACTCTCCCACTATACATTCCGCATTAACCAACCGACTATCATTCATTCCTTCCACATGACCAAACACCATCTCAACCAACTTTCATTTATTCTCTCATTTACCCCTTTCTTCCACCAACAACTCCTCTAATACGTTCATTCCTCATTTTATTAATGTCTTCTCACACCTAGGCATGGCCCCTAAGAAAGTTTCGTGCACATGACTGAACAAATTGTAACTTCGTAGAGTCGTGAGTATTCTTATCCAAGACATCGTCTCACTACCATTGACAATAGAAGAGGTAAAACGTAGAAGACCCCTCATGTGAAGGCTCTACTAGACGAGATGCAAGGACCAGTGGAGTGCGGCGTAGCATTGCACAAGCGGAAGTGTGAGATGTGTGCGCAGCAAGCGTTGCTCGCGTCGAAATACAACGTTCCTACTACCTCTGGCAGTATCGGTTGCCAGACTTCATCATCCTCATAACACCGATGACCCATAGAGAATATGTATAAATCGAGACAGCTGTCGTCCAAGCTAGCATAACACCGATCGTTATACATAAGCTTGCAAGCAACGTGGAGGCGGACTGTCCTCACTCACAACCATAACCCTTATCTTCTTATCTACGTTTACTTTCAAACCCGCCTTCCTTTTTTACAACCGTGGCCTGCCAAATCTCTCTTACCACCATCCCGTCGTCAAGACTTCGTCTCTTCGAGAATCTCTGCCTGACCACAGAACCAGAATCATTACCGCATGATAATAGATGGTAGGGACCGTCGCAGCTTCATCAACCAGTTTTCATCATGTCTATGACACCATTGGTGGTGGGCCGTGGCGGCATCCCACCTCGAATTCTTTTCAGAACCCCATCCATATACCAAATTGAATAACCAAGGGAGACATAACACATCCCTGTCTCACTCCATATTAATCCTAAAACCAATCACCATTGACACCATTTTATTCTTACACACGACGTTCACTATCGTCATACATACTTTTGATTCCATATCAGAGCCTTACCAACCAAACACCATATTCACTAAATACCACTGCCTAAAGCTTCACCTTATTAAACAATCTATCCATACGCTTTGTAAATCCATAAAACCTTAAATACAATTTATTCTTCTTCTCCCTCATTTTCTCAATCATCTTTGTTTCAAATGTAAAGATTTGATCCACACATACCCTACCACCCTTAACGCACCTTGTTCTTCACCAATCAGCCCTCAGTCACTCACTCACTCTTTCGACCAAATACCAGCATAACCTTCCGGTAGCGACTGAGCTCAAATTTAAAGATTATTGCCGCGATAATGGTCGTACGATTCGCCTTGGTGTGGTGCGCAACATAATAACAGAACTTATAATAAAGAGAGTGGGAAAAGGTACTATTACGCTTCCTGCAAGTGCGCCGCGGTGTGAGAACTAAAGTAGCATCCCATAAACGCTTTATAGCGGAGCGCAGACTTGCCATTAAAAAGTCAACTAGGCAATGCAACCAGTGAATTGGCGGCTGCCGCTCTGTGATCAGAGTTCACTGAAAATGAATGTGAGTCGTGATAGCGTGGCAATTTACATTTTGCTTCAGACTTTACATCACGCGCGTAACCCATATGAGCGCGTGACTCTGTTGACTAGATAACGTTACATCCACACGAGGGTATATATGAGAGTAGTAGGGTAGTTATATAGTAGTGTGAGGATAAGGTGGTAGCTTGTGTAGGTATAGTTATAGTAGTGAATATAGTTGAGGTATAGTGGTGAAGTGTAGTAGTAAGAATTAGTAATATAAGGTATGAGTAATATAGGTATAGATCTGTGAGGTATAATGAGTAGTAGGTAGAGGTGATATATAGATGTATATAATATATATATTAATATAGTATAGATAAGAAGTGAGTGATGTAGTAGTGAGTAAGTAGTATAGTAGAGTGAGTGTAGGTAAGGTAAAGTATCACATAATTATGGAGTAGGATGTGAGAGTAGGTAAGAAGGTATATAATATGTAGTGATAGAAAGTATAGGGAAAGGGGTGAGGTAGTGAGGTATAGGTAAAGTAAATAGTAGGGTATATATATAGGATATGTATATAGTGAGTATAGTGGATAAGGGTATAGAGTAAGGGTGATGAGTGTATATATATTAAGAGTGAGTATTTAAGAGATGAGTTGGGGATGTAGGTAAAGTAGTATATATATTATGAGAGAAGAAATAGAATATAGATAGGTAGTATATAATTATAGTGATATATAAAGGTAAATTAGATAGATATTAGGATGGGTTATTTATAAGATGGATAATATATATATGGTATAGATAAAGAGAGTATATGGTAGTATAGTTAAATATGTGTAGGTGAGTATATATATATATATATAGTAGTATATATATATTTTGATAATATATAATAAATATATTATATATATATAGTATATAATATATATATATATAAGGAGGATGAATGAGGACATACAAGAAAATAGGAAGCTCTTCTGGAAGGAAGCAGGGAAAGGTTTAAGAATGAGAATAAGGGACTGCTGGAGAATAATGAATAGGGATTGGTGCTTTTGTAACTGAGAAATGGAAGTCGAGGGGAGATGTGGAAAGAACACTTTCGAAGAAAATAACAGGCACAATGGTGAAAGCGTAATGATGAGGTGTAGTGAATGTGTGCAAGGTATATATGGGTTTAATGGTGCAAGAAGGAGTAGGGTATATCATGAGGGATGAAAAGTTACTTAGTACAGGGATGAGCGAGAGATGGAGAAATAAGAAAGAGATAAGGAAGAGTAAAGATGAGATGAATCGATGGAAAAAGAGGTGCGAGGTTATAAGAAGTGAATTAAATAGTGAGGAGGTAAAGGGAAATGGATCGAAGAGCGAGCGGGAGATGGGAGAGAGTGATGTTGGAATACATGGAGAGTGGGTGGTAATCAAAGCGTTTGATGAGGAGGGAGAGATAGAGTTCCAAGGGATTGATGAGAGACCAGAGTGAGGGTGATATAGTAGCCCTGAATATAGCGGTTAAGGAGAGGAAAAGGGGAATCTCTGTAAAGAAATTATTAGGGGGGAAAAGAGTTTATTAGTGTGTGTAGGAAGAGTGTGATGAGTGGTATAATATTAGGTCAGGAAAGAGGTGTGTGCTCGATGGCACCTGAGGGACTGATATTGGTGAAGGAAGCGGAGAGGTGCGTGTGTAAGGAGATGAGGGGGTATCGAGGGGAGGTGTGGGGTGGGAACTCAAAGGTGCTGTTTAAATGTGAAAAGCTAAAAGTGATGTGGATGAAAATAGAGGGGAAAGAGAGAGACAGACGAGTGGAGGAGATGCGTGGGTAGTTTAGTGGTTGTATGGATGTGACAAGCAGTAACGTAGTGGATGAGAGTTGATGGGAGAAATCTGGATATAGGCAGGTGTTAGTGAGTGAAGAATATATGGTGAGTGGGTGGTTGAGAGCTGGTGCATAGAGAAGTGGGAATTCCTCAAAAGTAGGGGGGTAATGAACGATAGTGAAGACGTGTGTAAAGAAATAGAAATGGTGTCAATGGTGATTGGTTTAGGATTAAATAGCGGAGTGGTGAAGAGCGGAGATGTGTTATGTCTCCCTTGGTTATTCAATTTGTATAGGGATGGGGTTATGAAAAGAATTGAGGGTGGGAAAGGGGTTGGTCAGGAAATGGATTTAGATGTGAGAAATGAGATTTAGTAGGAAGGAGTGCCCATAGCGCGGATAGTATTGCGATAGATTTGTATCTGTGGCTCGAGTATCTGAAGAGAGGTTGAAAGAGAGAAGGTTGAGTAAGTAGAGATTTGCAGGGTGGTGAGAAGGAGTTGCTGAATTGAATAAACGTGGATAAGAAGGAAGGGTTTATGGTTGTGAGTGAGGACACTCCTCAGTGTTCTGAAGTTATGTTAGATGCGTGAGCAGCTGAGAAGAACAAGTGTACTAAAGATTTAAAAAATATAATTCAGGGGTGATAGGGGTGATATTGGGATGAGTAGAGAAGGGACGTGATGAGACGGAAGGTTAGAGTAGGAAGTTGATGAATAGAGATGGGAAAGTTGGCTCGTGCATTAAATCGTTGCGTGATGCAAAGGGACTAAGTCTGAGCTGTGCTAGGGTCTTACATGAGGGTGATGTTGTTACCTGTGTTATTGTATGGTAGTTAGACTATGGTCTGAATAAGAAGTATAGATCTAAAGTTCAATGTGTTCAGATGGAACAGATTTAGGTTGTGTAGGTGTGAGAAGAATTGATAGAGAGAGGAATGAACGTATTAGAGAGTGGTGTGGGTGTGAGGAAAGGGGTAAAGGAGAAATAAAATGAAAGTAGTGTTTGAGGTATGGTTTGGTCTATTTAGAAGAGGGAGTGATGAGAGTGTGAGTGTAAGGGTTAACGGAAAGTAAGTGGGTGAGTGTGTTGGAAAGAGGGGAAAAGGAGGCGATGTCGGCTGGAGAGACCGAAAAGGGAGATGAAGTGGATTGAGTCGGAGTGAACGAATGTCTGAGAAGAGAGAGGAATAGTGATGATTTGTGATATTGGCAGTAGAAAAGCGGATGCATTGAGTGGGGAGTGAGTATTGGTCGGGGTGTTTGTGTGAAATGGGAGATGGTTGTGTGGGCCGACCGTGGGCCAGGGGAGTGATAGGAGACCCTGTTACATTTGACGAAATGATTACGCAATAGTGAGGTCCGTTCGCGAGAAGGCGGTCCCATGATGCCTAGGGTGGATTTTCTGTCTGTACGAGCTCTCACTTAATTAATGGTACAGAGTGACAAGTAATGTAGGGAGCTTTTCGTTTCGACGAAGTGTTGTCGATGTTGTGCCTGAGTGCTTTTCTTTTCAGGGATGCATGTGATACAAGCACGACTTACCCCCAATCTTGGGGAAAGGGATGGTGATGGAAAGATAGAGACGGAAGAAAGATTATATATGGGTGTATTATATTATATATATATATTATATTATAGTATATAATAATATATATATATAGTAATATATATATGTATATATATACTATATATATAATATATATATTATATATATATATAGGTATCAAATAAAGTAGTAATATATAAGTGTATATATCGAAAATATATATTTTAGAAAGTAATCAGTAGGGTAGGAGTAATGTAAAAGTGATATATATATAATATATATTAGTATATAGTAGAACTAGTCAAGATGGTGAGAGATATATGATGATAAGATAGGTGTTATAGTATGGTAGTATATATTATATATAGGTGTGAGGGTAGTGAGTGAGTAGTAGGTAGGTTATATAGTTAGGTACATTATTAATATATATAGTGTGTAATAAATGTTAGTAATAGTGGTTAGTGAATATATATAATAATATATATGGATGATAGTGTGAGTATAATATATATGATAGATGGTTAATAGTATGAGAAGAGTATATAGTATAGATGATAAAAGTAGGTATGAGTGATATGTCAATAGTAGCTAGATATAGAGGTGAGCTAGTATATATAATATATAGTATATATATATATATATATATATATTATATATAATATAATAATATATATATTATATATATATATATATATATTATAATATATAGTATATAGTATAGTATATATAATAGATAGTGATATGATATAATATAGGTAGTAGTAATTGATATGTAGTATATAGTAGTATATATATTTTTTTATTTTTATAAATATGATAGTTTGTTAAACTTCTATATAGTTAAATGGGAATATTTCTATATGGTAAATATTTTCATAGAAAATATATATATATATTAATATATAATAGCTAAATATATATATATAACTTCCATTTGACAGTTGCTATATCCCCTATACTCAGAGGGTAAACGGGGACTATAGGAAAGGTAATGTACGAGGACAAAAGGGGGGAAATAAGAAAGAAAGGGAGAGGCCGGAGCAGGGGCGCGAGCAGAGAAATAACGGAGAGAGGAATAGCCCACAAAAACAGGGGAAAAATCGAACTTTAAGGCCGGCTATCCCAAACCCTTAGCCACCTTCATGTTTTCAGTTTATCGATAAATTATAGACGCATAAATTTTGATATCAGATGCACTTTTAATTATTAAAATCTATAATATTTGTTAAAAGAATCATTCTGTAAAAAGAAAGAAGTAAAAATCT